>JANHAO010015310.1:0-14889 GCA_026873985.1 Saraca asoca | reverse complement strand
AGATTATTTTAAATGCTATTTTGGATTTAATGATTTATAAATATTTATAAGATATATTAGATGTGGTGCACTTGTTTATGAGTTACTATTGAAACTTTGCTAAAATATGACAATTGAATGTTTTAAATATTGGATCATTTAACTCTATAACTTTGAGTGTTTTGAAACCATATTGCATACTTGTATGACGAAGGAATGACTTGTATTGGAAACATTGAGGAATTCTTGAAAAAACCTCTGTTATAGGTAAAATTCGATCTCACATAATAGAAAAGCAAAACCACAACGAAAATTGGGAAATAGTTAAAGATAGCTTAGCTCGTTAAGATTGCACCATTTCGCTAACCGTGGGGTTGAGATGCGAACGAGGCCCAAAGAAATAGCTCGACAGAACTCACCTTGCTGGAAGAAAGCCAGCAATGACCCCAAGCCAAGTATTTTGACTTGTGAGATAGGCAAGATGCCCAGCTAAAAACTTAACAAGATAGAGTATCAGATAGACTTACATCATAACTCAACTTCGGCAGACAAGAGGAGCCCACCTGCAGAAAGCCATCTACAAAAGTCGATCTACAGAAGAGTAAATTGTCTTGTGCATTTAATATTTAATGTAACTTATTTACAGTATGTAAAATTACACTTGTAACCTCCTGACCTCTATAAATAGGAGGGAGGAGACCACTATAAAGAACTCTAAGTGGAGATACTAAAACTCTGTAAAAATTTCTCCAAGAAGCAATAACATTACCATGGACATAGGGTCTAGTACTATCAAGATTTGGCTAAACCATGTTAAAAGCTCAGTGTTTCCTACTGTTTCTCTTCCTTTTTCTGTTTTCTACCTCATATTAGCCATATTTTTAACCAGATAGCAGTTTGAGTGCCTGAAAAACTTCTTCAATTGGCTGGATTTTGGCAAAACCAAAATCTACCGTCAATATTTCGGCATTGTCTGTGAGAACTCATCTATTTTCTGGTCCATTTTCTACTGCAATGACAAAAGGTCATGTGTCCACAACGGACTCCTCTACTGCCTCTGTCCTAGGCATTACCTCTAGCTTGCCCCCAGCCAGATCTTTTCAACCTATTGC
Organism: Saraca asoca; assembly: GCA_026873985.1. Taxonomy (NCBI): domain Eukaryota; kingdom Viridiplantae; phylum Streptophyta; class Magnoliopsida; order Fabales; family Fabaceae; genus Saraca; species Saraca asoca. Next base: position 13,798 of record JANHAO010015310.1, on the reverse strand, counting down.
CATTGCCAATGGGATTGGTGGAATGCAAACTTGGCTCCAATGCTAGGAGAGACTAGAGAATATGATGGAAGAGCTGACTAGAGTAATCACAATGCTGGTGTGAGTGCAAGCATAGGGTGTGCAAAGGCAAACTAAGATTGTGATACCTGGAAATGTTCACTAGCAACAAGCTAGACATTCAAGTAGGACCAATCAAGAGAATTTCCTAGCGCATCATTTGCAAGGACAATTTGTAAGTCACGACTCTCATAATCATATGGGTCAAAGGGTCGAGCAATCCTCTAGCCAACAATCCAGAGTACGAGACCCGTTACTAGAAGAATTGTATCAAAAGATGATATGGTTGGAAGAATGTCTTTGACCTCCCAATGACCGAGCTTGCTATGAGAACAAGTTTCTGTTCTTCACAGAGATTGAGGCTTAGCCCCTCCCCCTCAAACTCAAAGTCCCCACGATTCCTTTGTACAATGGGAACACTAACCCTTACGACTATTTGGACCCATTCAATGCTCAAATGGATTTACAATTGGTCGATCCTTTGGTTCAGTGCAGAGTTTTCCCCACTACACTAGGAGGGGTACCTCAAACCTAGTTTAGAAGCTTTCTAACTTACTCAATATGCCACTGGGAAGAGTCTCAATAGAAGTTAATCAGCCAGTACTAAGCATTAAGGAGGTAGCTCGTGCCCCCTACTGCCTTGCAATGATCTTTCAGTGTAAGCATGAGTTGCTAAAGGGTTATTTTGCTAGGTTCAAACTTGAAGCCAATTCAATGGAGAATCCATCTGAATAAATCATGCTGGCAATGATCTCTGTAGGACTCTGCAAAGATGGAATGCTATACAAAAGTCTATACAAGTCTCCGATAAAGGACTTAACTGAGTTCTATGAATGAATTGCTAAGTTAATTAAGTGGGACAAAATGTTCAGCTCAATAAAGCCTAAAACGAAATGCGAGAGGGGCGGCTCCCCCCAAAGTAAGAAGAGGGGCAATGAGGATCAACGTGACCACTCCGACATGCAAATTGTGAAGAAGTCTTATAGGCCCAAAGGCGAGAGACCTTAGCCTTTTGCTTGCCATGAGCAATACAGTATCCTATTAGATTTGCAAGACAAAATATTCATGATATAAAGGGACAAAGAGGATTTCAGGGTACCTGTGCCTTCCAGAATTCCCTATAGGTGGAGGAACTAAGAAGAATTTTATGCTTATCATAATGAAGCCAGCCATGGCACCTCTAACTGTTGGGCCCTCAAGTACGCGATTGAGGACCTGATCAGGAGAGGTGATAACAAAATATTTGACACATTTATTTTCCCTCATACTTGGCATTTTAAGGTCCAAAATTGCTTGTTTCCAGCTGTGTTAAGATGTATTTATAGTGTGATGTCAATTGGATTCATTTTAATAAATTTTGCATAATTGGCCTTCTTGAGCAGTTTCTGTAATTTGATAGTATCTCGAGCTACACTTATCCAATTGATGTGACTCTTATCTTGTAGAAATCTAAGAGATAGATCTATAACTTTCATGAAGATTGCAAAATCTGAGTCCCAAAATTGGTCATCCAAAATTGGAGCTCAAATCAGAATCAAAATACTGTCTCAGTCATGTCTAGGCGGCCTAACCTCTGAACATTCAACTGACCATAACTTGAGTTGTAGATGTCCAATTAAGGTGAAACAAAGCCCAAATGGAAGATAAGACATAAATCCACAATTCCTATGAATATTTACAAGGGTAAAAAGATCAAATTAGGCGTCAAAAAGGAGCTGTAATTTAGGGTCAGAGATGCTACGAAAATAGGCTCTACAGAATTGGACTTTCAAGGCCCCAATTGACATGGATCTTAAGCCCATTTCACCATCCTTTGATCCAGCAACCACACAGCCAACTAGAGACCTAAAACATAGTAGAAAAAGGAAGGAAAGCAATCCACATTGAGCCCCCAACATACAATGGTAGAGGCTGCCATCCAAACTAGCCATCATGCCTACCTACCTAACCAGCATGCTGCTTTCTATTTTTTCCTAAGCAAAAGCCATTTGGCAGGAGTCTTTGCTTTAGTTTTTAGTGTGTTTTTCATGGAGGCAGAGAGCAAGATTTTGCTCCCCTCTTTTTTGTATTTTTTAGCCTCCATGGAAGGCTAACTTTGTAACCATCCAAAGGTTGACACTTGAAGATGAATGTGGAGATCTTGTTCTTTCATTTGGCATCCAATTGCTGGTCACTTCTCTTCCTTTCCTCTTTGTTTTTATTGTGATATCTGAGTTAAATGGATCCATTTGATTTAGAAATTGATATGGTTATTGAGATCTTGATAATCACTTGTAGAAGAGGATAGAAAAACTAAGTAATGCATTGAGATTTTGATAGATTGTGTTGACATAAAAATCTAGTCAACTAGTTATAGTTCCGTATCACCCTGACTACAAATCAAAGATAAAGGGAGACAGTAAAATAAAACAAAGAAGACAAGGAAGAGAGTCTACATGAGGAATTTATTGTGGTTTAGCTAAAGCCTATTTGGCCCCTATGTCCATGTTGCGCTTTTGGTATACATTAAGATGATGCTTTTACAGAGCAGAATAACCACAGCAATGGAGCTTTTTTTTTTTTACAGGGAATATAGTGCACTCTCCTTACTAACAAAGTTTCTACATGTATTTTTTCTCTTTCTTTACAGTGATACCCTTCTTCCTATTTATAGAAAGGAAGGAGGTTATAGATGTAATTTTATGATCAACAGAATGATAACCCCCACTACTTAGGGCATTCAATGCTTGCCATCGGGTAATTAATGCTGAGAAAATCATTGTCGATCTTCCAAGGAGCTGATGTGTAAGCTTGAGGTCTGAGTTATTAACTAGGGATGTAAGCTTTAGGTTGTTGATTGGATTCCATACAGGTGTCCATTGGTGGTGAGCAAATCGGGGTTGATGATATTCATGATCCTGATCGACTCTTGTCTCCCTCACGCAGGTCGCTATCTCAGAAGGGTAGGATTCTGGTCAAGGGGCTCGAGACTCGCTCAACGATCCATGCCCTCCCATCTGTGACTCTGTGAGATGTTCATAGCTCTTGTTGGGGTCTTCACTCTATGAATTATGATCTCAGCTTAGGCCTTTTGCTTGGTTGATGGCATCTTTCTTGATGCTTCGGATGCCCCTGGTTTCTTCTCAGGATAATGCCTATAACATAAGTCCCCTAACTCTCGGTGCACTTTGCAGGCTGGGAGTTGCAATCAATAACCAAGACTCGAGGATCGTTGAATGCTGGGATCTCGCATTTAGTTTTGTTCCCAACTCTTGACTCTTCTACATGAGTAAGTTGACAATTTGCTACTGGTTATCATAGCTTGCTTTTCTATAAAGTCATATCGCAACAATTGTGGTAAGGGCACTTTGCGAGGTAATCTGTTAATGTAAATAGAAGGAACCTAAGCCAATTGATTTTAATAGACGAGTTTTTATTTCAAGGATATGTGTGGCATTGCCGGTCGACTATGCTAGTAGACGCAAGGATTTCCATTCTACCCTCGACCTGCGCAAGAATTCTGTGTGGCTAGCATATTACTTGGACGCATGGTCGTTCCACGCAAGTATTCTGTGCTGGGGCGAGCACATTACTTGGACACGATAAGTTTTTCGAGCCCCCGACCCATGCAAGAATTCTATGTTTCTTTATGCTTTACTTGGACATAGGTTCATTCCGTGCAAGCATTCTGTGCAGGGGCAAGCACATTACTTGGATACGATGAGTTTATTGAGCCCCCGACCCACTCAAGAATTCTACATTTCTTTATGCATTACTTGGGTGCAGGGTCATTCCGTGCAAGCATTCAATGCGGGGGTGAGCACATTACTTGGATGTGAAGAGTTTATTGAGCCCCTGACCCGTGCAAGAATTCTATGTTTCTTTATGCATTACTTGGATGTAGGGTAGTTCAGTGCAAGCATTCTGTGCAGGGGCGAGCACATTACTTGGACACGATGAGTTTATTGAGCCCCCAATCATGTGATATCGATGAACTATTTGGTTCTTTGTGTGTTTTTACACGCATGGCTGTTCATTTTTCCAATGACGATGGGTAATAATCACTTCCTTGCTTTTGGTTCATGCTTTTTGACCCATCATTTATTGATGGCTTTATCCTTTGAGCTGTCGAATTGCAGGTGACTGACGGTCCCATTGAATCTAACAATTGGATCGCTCCATTTATAGATCGATGCCCTCTTTCTTCCTCCCTCCTATTTTACCATTTGAAAATATCTTCGAAACTCTGGTGTTCTCTGCCCATCCTCCACCGTGTTGGCTCTTTCATTATCGACCTTTGTTAATTGTTTTTCAGCCTTCCCGGCCTACAGTTTGGCTTTTCTTCTTGTTAAAGATAATTATTGCAACTCAATCGAGCCTTTTGCCTTTGCAAATCACGATACAATTCTGTTTCCCTTCTTGATTTATGTTCTTGATAGATGGTTGGAGGCTTTGCTATTTGTTCGTCAAAGGAAGGAAAGGGGGACTGGCTAACAAACCATGATTAGGGATTCTTATTGAAATAGTCAGGCTATCATTCGTCTGTAAGGTTCGTAGTGTCATATTTTAATCTTAGGGGCCCTAGGGTTTACATTTTACACTTCCACAAGGTAGCTTTGCAACATTAAGCTTGCCATTTGATTATGCTGTGCATCCTCCTAGAGCTTTTATTACTATCAGCCTCCCATATCTCATCGCGGGACTTAGATTTTCAATTTGCCTTTCATCATCAATTTTTTGAATAGAATAAAACTTAGTCCATTCTAGCTTACCCTAAATTCTTGCCAAAGGGGGTGCCAAAGGAAAGTCCAACACAACACCTTACAAGTCTTGTTGGTTTTATGTTACTTGTCCCTTACTGCGATGTCTCAAGAATTTTAATTTTGTTCTTACCCCTAGTATGTCGATTGAGAGTGAGTAACTTTTATGATGTTAGGGCTTGATTCTAACCTTTGCTTGTTCTTTTAAAGTCGGGACCGGTAAAAACCCCATTTTACAATCTAGAGAACTTGACATTTTGGATAGCTTTCAATCGACTAGTGACCTCGAGCATAACTTCAAGTTCAATGATTCCTGCCTCTGCTTGTACAGACTCACGCCCCCTTTGGACATCGAGGTTACGAGGGAGGTCGGGATTCGACGATCGTTGGAGCTCAGGCCAGCCAATTTTGATGATTATGATAATATCATGGAGCTCATCCTAAGGACACCTCTGCCCCGTGACAGAGGGGATAATCCCCTAACCCCTGAGGTTGCCTCATCTCCTATTGCTGCAGATCAACCTTGGCCCTTTGAAATCGACAAGGACCTCACCATCACCGAGTAGTCTTCACCCCTTGTCACTGCCTCATCACAAGAAATGATCTCAATACCTCAGCTTGAGATAGCGGCCGTAGTGGAAGCTGTTACTCCCTCTAGTCCTCCTCCAAAAAGGCAGAAGATTGATAAGGGGAAGAGGAAGGTAACTTCCCATGATGATGACATTTCAGAGGTTGAGCCTGTTCCTCCATTAGCTGAACCTGGTTCCAAGACTAAACACTATGCTCAGACTTTGGTTGAGGGCATGAGCACACTTTTGGGGCCCAAATGAAAGATCGAGGTGCTGGAGGCCGATGATTTCACCCTCAGGAGGATGGCGAGACATGTCATTCGTCATGGTGTCGTGGTAAGTAACGACAATTGTTTCTAGCCCTTTGTACTTGCTTCGTAGATTTGAACATTGTTAGTTGGCTTTCACAGAGTGTCTTGACATTGTTGAAGATTGAGGAGGAGGCTCAAGACACCAAAGATAGGGAATCTTCTCTTGTGGATGAGCTCACAACATTGGCGGCTGAGAATCTGGAGTGGCGTGAGAAGGCTGAAGAGAAGGAGGCTATTTTTTCCAGTGAGGTAGCACTGTGTAAGTAGGCTAAGGTCAACTTTGACCTTTCCTCCAATGATTTGAGGAAGGCCAAGGCAGATCTTGATAGGGAGATTGTAGAGCTACAGATAATTAAGAAGGTCACAGAGGAGACTGTGCAGAAAGTGGAGTCCTTGAATCAGTGGGCCAAAATCACTGAAAACGTGTTGGAATCACTGCAAAAGGAAGTTCGTGTTACTAAGGCAAAAATGTCCTCGTGGGTGGCGGTCGTGATGAAGGAATCGAGGCAACAGACCTACAAGGCTTTCTTCTTTACCCTGTGGGAGAGATATCCTGAGCTAGATTTCCCCTTCTTCGGTCCATAGGCTCTGGAGGCCAGGGTTGGTTCTTTAGATAAAAAACAAAGTGTTAGGGTGGAGGCCCCTTCTGGCGAAGTTGCCGCTCCAGCGACTGAAGCTTCTGGTGACCCCATCTCTGAGTCTTGTCCTGATGCCTTGGAGACTTAGGGCACTGATTTTTTTTGAATGATTTGTAAGTGCTTTGCGCAACTATTTTTGCTATGGAAGCAGGTTTTCTCTTTCATGTTTATGATGCTTTGAATGTACGAGATCTTTATTTTCGCATTTATTAGAATAGAATTCTAATATGTTACATTATTTACTGCTTCGTTGCATAAGAAATTTATACCAAGTTCCTACCAGACTTCATCTTATCAGAGTTGCATACACGTTTTTGATGCGGCTATCTTCCATGGGTTAGAGCACTTATTGGTAGTAATGGAGAAGATGCTCATCATTCCAAGCACGAGGAAACTCATTTCCATTCAAGTCCACCAGATAATAGGCTCCATTACTCACAGCCTTGTTTTATCAAGTATGGACCTTCCCAATTTGGTCTAAGGGTCCCTTCACTAGGGTTACGGGTGCCCGGAAGGAAGAGACACAGAACAAGGTCGCCTAGCTTAAATCTTTGGGGTCATACCTTTCGATTGTAATATCTCGCAATGTGACGTTGATGAATGGTGATTCTGAGACTAGCTTTTTCTCTCGCTTCCTCCACGAGGTCCATGTTCGCAGCAGGTAATCGATCATTGTCCGTTAATTTGAATGTAACTCTTTGTCGGGTTACGACTTCAAGTTACGCGGGGATCATTGCTTCGCATCCATAGAACATTGAGAAGGGAGTCTCTCCCATGGAATTGCAGGGTGTTCGTCCACCCATGCTCCCTTTCTGGCCTCCAACTTGGTCTTCAAGATTTTCTTGATGATTTTGTTGATAGCTTCTACTTGCCCGTTGGTCTGTGGCTGGTCTACGGCTGTGAAGCTTTTAACAATTTTAAGGTCATCAAAGAATTTGACAAACTGTTCACTGGAAAATTGGGTCCCGCTGTCAGTGACAATTTGTTAGGGAAACTGGAACCTACAAATAATGTTGTTCTAGACAAACTTCTCAATTTTAGAGGATGAAATCTCAGTAAGCTCTTTTGCCTTGGCCCATTTTGTAAAATAATCCATGGCCACAACGGAAAACTTATAGTTTCCTCGTGCTCTAGGAAGTGGCCTGATTAAATCCATCCCCTATATAGAGAACAGCCATGGACTCATCATTTGTTTCAAGTAGGCTGGTGGAGCTCATGGCACTTTTGCAAACCTTTGACATTTATCGCATTTCTTGATGAGGTCTATTCCAACTTGTTTCATGGTTGGCCACTTGACAACCCCCCAGCATGGTTCCTGCAGTGACCTTTGTGAATTTCTTTTAAGATGGTGTTGCAGTCTTCACCATCCATGCATCTCAAAAGCGGGGTTGTGAACCCCTTTTTATAAAGCATGTTGTTGCAGGAATTAGGTGTTTTATTGATTAACATGATCACGTCCTGTAGTTCGATGCTTGGGTCACTGTTTGCTGACAAATGAGCTAGGGTGTCAGCATGTGCATTTTGTGCTTGTGTGACCTGGGTGTTTTCAAATTGCTGAAAAGAGCCTAATAACTCTTGGACTCTCTAGAGATATTTCACCATTTTTTGTCCCTGAGCTTGGTATTCGCCTTTTACCTAATTGACAATAAGTTGTGAATCTCTGAAAATCCTTAGCCTTTCAATGCATACTTCCTTGGCTAATCACAAGACTGCTAATAAGGCTTCATATTCTACCTCGTTATTCGTGGCCTGAAATCCAAACCTTATGGCATTGAAAATCTTGTACTCTTTTAGACTGTTGACGTCAGATTTTGGTTCGTGTGGAGGGCCCTAAAATTCGACCAATGGGTGATTCTTCAGGATCTCAAGCCTACATCCGATTCGGATATAATAGGACAGTAAAATAAACAAAGGTGAAGGGAAGAGTAGAGAAGAAGACACAAGGTTTAACATGCTTCGGCAAAATTTGGATGTCATTGGACCCTATGTCCATGGTAGCGTGTTATTGATACAGTGTTTCTACAATGTTTCAATACTCTATCTCTATTTTGACAGAGTTTCTATATGGAGGATCCATTGTTGTTTACAAAGGGGCTCCTTCCTCATATTTATAGAGGAAAGGAGGTTACAATGCTAATTACATATGCAGTAAATCTGTTATACTAGCATTTATTGTGCAAGATAGAATATGTAGACTAAATCTTCTACTTTCGGCTGCAAGTTGCCTATTCACGATGGGACCCCACTTGATTGTTGGGGCAAAACATGATTTTCTCTTTCTACCAAGCGAGCCTTGGATCGCAATCCAAGCTTCGCTAGGTCACTTGCCCGACTCTAGGAATGGCAAGCTTGAGCCTGGGACCTCGCACACGAGTCAGGGTCGATGAGGTTGCTTCGTGAAGTGACGAGATGACTCTGGGCAATGCTCAAGCTAGTCCTCTTTGCTGGTCTCGGACTCCTCGCGAGCATCCTTGGACCGAGACGATTTTCACATATAACATAAGCCACCTAACTCATAGCTCACTCTACGGGCTAGGAGTTGAGACTCTTCAGTTCTCGAATCGTCGGCCTTTTCCCAAGACTATCGTTCCAGCTGCACTACACCACGTCTCCCGTGACAGGTGTCCAGTGGTTATTGCTAGGTCAACTTAACCTTTCCTGAGGTCATTAATAATGACGGTTGGGGGGAATGGTTCCAGATTCTTCAGCGGAGACATCCCCAATTCTATATAAGGAAAACACAACCCTTTTTGCTCCTTCACTTAAGCCATGGAGTTTCCTGACAGGGGCCCACCATTTTTGATGTTTTGTCCTTTATTGGAGGCGTGTATGGTCTACTGCATATGTAACTCAGAAGACTCATTTTCCCTAGTGATGTGGAAGGATCTTGCATGGATCCTAGATTGTGTCCTCTCGGCGGTAATCGTCCAACCAGCCAAGCTCCCGGGGGTTCCTAATTGGCTTCTTTCAGGAGGAGCAGGTGGTCGAGGATAAAGGGATGCAGCACTGCCGCTTATTGTGCATTTCAAGAAAAAAGTTATGGCGTATGTTCCCTAATAAGTTAAGGTGCAGTCCTTCATGGCCGATTCTTCTTCTTAGTCATAGGTTTTTCCCTTTGTGTTTTACCTAGTTTGTACCGATGACTTTCTGATGTACATCAGCCTCGTTGAGGTCTTTTAATAAATAAAATTGCCTTTTTGTACTTTCTGCTTATTACCTTTGTTTCTCGTGTGAATGTTGTTTGATCGATCTAAGTGATCTGTACATATTTGACAGAATGCGTGAGAGGCACACACACTTGGTCACAAGTGAGTTTCGAATTAGAGCAATCCCATATCCTGGCCAACCCCAGGACCAGTTGAATAAACGATTTTGCATGATAGTTGTGAAGCTAGTAATGAGCGATCTGGTGCTCGGGCTAGTGTTGTGCCCAAATTGATAAATTCCCATGAAAGCTGCGACTTAATAAAGTTTGCATGGGAGCTGTAACATGATTCTATTGCCTTAGGCAAATAATTGATTCGCCAATTCTTTACGCTTCAAAGATCACCGAGTCATGCTAACATGGAGTGCTTTTTAGTGCCTCTGCACCTGAGCGAGCACGCAGCTGTACTGGCACAAGAAGTGTTTTTTAGCACCTCTGCACCTCAGCGAGCACACAGTTGCGCTGGCACAGTGAGCATTTTTTAGTGCCTCTGCATCTCAGCGAGCACGCAGCTGTACTGGCCAAGTGTTCGTCAATTCTTCTCCAGAATGAGCTCCAGGGGGCCTCAACTAGATCGAAGGTCATAGCTGGCATAAAAGTTCCTCGCAAGGTTTGAGAAATTAGCCGCATGACAACTGCGGATACTGTAAATACTTACATGCAAGAAGGAAGAAAGTGACAGGCACCATGCCAATTAATAAATAGCTCTTAATAGAATAATCATATTATTATTCACCCCGAAATCTTAGAATCACTACAAGAAATTTGACTTTTTGTGACGACTTTTCAGCGACGACTAAAAGGACGTCACTGAAGGTCGGCCTGCAGTGATGAATTTTTAGGTCGTCACTGAAAGGGGCAGGTTTCAGTGATGACATAGAAAGTCGTCACAATAGGTCACCTTTCAGTAATGACCTTTTTTAGTTGTCACAACAGGTATACATTCAGCAACGATTTTCAGTGACAATGAAAAAGTTGTCACAGTAGGTACCCTATACTGATGACTTTTTCATCGTCATTGAAGGTTAGCATTCAGTGGCGACTAAAAGTCGTCACAAAGGCCCGAGTTTCAATAACGACATAAAAAGTTACCACTAAAGGGCACCTTCATTGACTACTTTTTAGTCGTCACTGAAGGTTAGCTTTCAGTGATGACTTTTGGTCATCACAAAAGCCTGAGCTTTAGTGACGACTTTTTAGTCGTTACTGAAGGTGAGCTTTCAGTGACGACTTTTGGTTATCACAAAAGCTCGAGTTTTAGTGACGACTTTTTAGTTGTCACTATAGGTTAGCTTTCAGTGATGACTTTTGATCATCACAAAAGCCCAAGTTTTAGTGACGACACAAAAAGTCATCACTAAAGCGTACCTTCAGTGACGACTTTTTAGTCGTCACTATAGGTTAGCTTTTAGTGATGGCTTTTGGTAGTCACAAAAGCCCAAGTTTCAGTGACGACACAAAAAGTTGTCACTAAAGAGCACCTTCATTGATGACTTTTTAGTCATCACTCTAGGTTAGCTTTCAGTGACGACTTTTGGTCATCACAAAAGCCCAAGTTTCAGTGACAACACAAAATGTCGCCACTAAAGGGCACCTTTAGTGGCGACTTTTTAGTCTTCACTGAAGGTTAGCCTTCAGTGATGACTTTAGGTCATCACAAAAGCCCGAGTTTCAGTGACGACATAAAAGGTCATCACTAAAGGGAACCTTTAGTGACGACTAAAAAGTTGCCACTGTAGGTTAGCTTTCAGTGACAACTTTTGGTCGTCAAAAAAGCTCGATTTTCAGTGATGACACAAAAAGTCGTCACTAAAGGGCACCTTCAGTGACGACTTTTAAATCGTCACTGAAGGTGAGCTTTCAGTGATGACTTTTCGTTGTCACATAAGCTTGAGTTTTAGTGACGACCCAAAAAGTCAAAACGAAAGGGGACCTTCAGTGACGACTTTTTAGTTGTCACTGTAGGTTAGCTTTCAGTGATGACTTTAGGTCGTCACCAAAGCTCGAGTTTCAATGACGACATAAAAAGTCATCACTAAAAGGCACCTTCACTAATGGCTTTTGGTCGTCATAAAAGCCTGAGTTTCAGTGACGGCATAAAAAGTCGTCACTAAAGAGCACCTTCAGTGATGACTTTTTGGCTATCACTGTAGGTTAGCTTTCAATGATGACTTTTGGTCATCACAAAAGCCCGAGTTTCAGTAACGACACAAAAAGTCGTCACTAAAGGGCACCTTTAGTGTTAACTTTTTAGTCATCACTGAAGGTTAGCCTTCTGTGACGACTTTTGGTCGTCACAAAAGCCCGAGTTTTAGTGACGACATAAAAGGTCATCACTAAAGGGCACCTTCAGTGGTGACATTTTAGTCGTCTCTGTCGGTTAGCTTTCAGTGACGACTTTTGGTCGTCACAAAAGCCCAAGTTTTAGTGACGACACAAAAATTCGTCACTAAAGGGATCCTTCAGGGACGGCTTTTTAGTCATCACTGTAGGTCAGCTTTCAATGATGACTTTTGGTCATCACAAAAGCCTGAATTTCAGTGATGACACAAAAAGTCGTCACTAAAGGGAAGCTTCAGTGATGACTTTTTAATCATCACTGAAGGTGAGCTTTCAGTGATGACTTTTGGTCATCACAAAAGCCCGAGTTTCAGTGATGACATAAAAAGTCGTCACTAAAGAGCACCATCAGTGATGACTTTTTAGTCGTCACTGAAGGTTAGCTTTCAGTGATGACTTTTGGTCATCACAAAAGCCCGAGTTTCAGTGATGACAGAAAAAGTTGTCACTAAAGGGCACCTTCAATGATGACTTTTTTGCCGTCACTGAAGGTGAGCTTTCAGTGACAACTTTTGGTCATCACAAAAGCTCGAGTTTCAGTGACAACGCAAAAAGTCATCACTAAAGGGCACCTTCAGTGATGACTTTTTAGTCGTCACTGTAGGTTAGCTTTCAGTGATAACTTTTAGTCGTCACAAAAGCATGAGTTTCAGTGGCGACACAAAAATTCGTCACTAAAGGGCGCCTTCCGTGGTGACTTTTGGTCGTCACGAAAGCCCGAGTTTCTGTGACGACATAAAAAGTCATCACTAAAGGGCACCTTCAATGATAATTTTTTAGTCGTCACTAAAGGTGAGCTTTCAGTGATGACTTTTGGTCATCACAAAATCCCAAGTTTCATTGACGACACAAAAAGTCATCACTAAAGGGCACCTTCAGTGACGACTTTTTTGTCCTCACTATAGGTTAGCTTTCAGTGATGGCTTTTGGTCGTCACAAAAGCCCAAGTTTCAGTGACAACACAAAAAGTAGTCACTGAAGGGTACCTTTAGTGACGACTTTTTAGTTGTCGCTATAGGTTAACTTTCAGTGACGACTTTTGGTTGTCACAAAAGCCCAAGTTTTAGTGACGACCGAAAAAGTTGTCACTAAAGGGTGGCCTCAGTGACGACTTTTTACCTGTCACTGTAGGTTAGCTTTCAGTCGCTATAGGGTGCCTTGCTCTCTCACCCGTTCTCACACTTTCTTCCTCATTCTCTTTCACTTTTTCTCTCTCATGCCCCTTTCTCACACTTTCTTTCTCATCCTCTCTCAGCCTCTTTCACACTTTTTCTCTCATCCTTCTTCACTCTCTCTCTCATCCTCCCTCACACTTTCTCTCCTGCCCTATGTTTCTCTTTGTCTCTCACCGTTCGTCTCACTCACTCTCTCATCCTGTCCCACTTTTTCATCATCTCTCACACTTTCTCCCTCTTCCCCTTTCACACTCTCTCTCATCCTCCGTCTCATTCTCGCTCTCATGCTCTCTCAAACTTTCTATCTGACCCTCTCTCTTTCTCTCCCTCTCCCACCCTCTGTCCCTCTCATCCCCTTCTCTCACACTTGCTCTCCCACCTTCTCTCATACTTTCTGTCTAACCCTCTCTCTCTTTCCCCCTCTCTCACACTTGCTCACTCTCATCCCTGTACTTGCTGTCTTTCCCTATCTCACTCTTTCTCTCCCACCCTCTCCCACTCTCATCCCCCTTTCTCACACTTGCTCTCTCACCCTCCCTCATAATTTCTCTCTGACCCTCTCTCACACTTACTCTCACGCCCTCTCTCACCCTTTCTCTCCCTTCAATCGTCTCACACACTCTCTCACTCTCTCTCTCCTACCCTCTCCCACTCTCATCCCCCTCTCTCCCTCTCATATCCTTTTCACACTCTCTCTCACTCTTTCTCTTCTATTGATCGTCTGACAGAGTTTCTCACTCTCTCTCGCTCTTTTTGTAATTATA
>JANHAO010015309.1:0-14890 GCA_026873985.1 Saraca asoca | reverse complement strand
CACCTGCATCCTCCCTTCTTGTTGTTTCCATTTCTCATCAACACACTCTCACTTTCTCGCTCCCTCTCCCCCACCCGATGCTGCCTCCTGCCACCGACATCCTTCTCCAATAGTATTTATTAAGGAATTCGGATTTGCTGCAGTTGAAGGGTGACTGCACAATGTGCAATTGAATCCTGACCGTTTGATCTGAGATCTGACGGTTCAGATCGCAGCTCAAAACTTATTTTTATTTTTTATTTCTAAATATAAAATGATCTGTAATCTGAACTGTCAGATCGTAAATCGAACGATCAAGATTCGACTGCACCCCATATTGTATACAGAAATTAGCCTCGCAAGGATGAGCCCTCGAGTACAACGAAGACCAAGTCCCACACTCCAGTGAGCAGCAACATCAAAAGCAATTCCGAGTGCTAAGCCCTGCCTCGCTCATCACATCACAATGGCGCTGCGAGGAGGCTCGGATATATCCCGCAAAACAACCTTCCCCATAAGGGACAGACCAGCGAAGAAATTACAAGACTAGATCTTCAAAGCAACCAGCAGCTCCGCTCAAGATTGCCTTCTCGCTATAGCGACACTTAGCTCGCTACAGTAGAGTCCGCAATGCCTCCAGGCACAGACTTCCCTATTCGAAACATCAAGCAGCAGATGTAAGTCCACCGTCAGCCTAGGGGGACTGTTCAACAACCTACTTTTTGTAATAGCTGGATTGTAGCCCTTTTTGCTATCTTTTCTCATTTATTATTTGATATAACACAACTGTAGCTTATAATTAATACATGTAACCCCTCCTTCCTCTATAAATAGGCTCACATTGTTAAGAAGAAGGAAAGGACAATCTTGTAAGCAGAAACTCTGCAAATTGCTTGATATCAATAAAATCCCCGTCGTGGACGTAGGGTCTGGTGCTGCCCAGATTTGGCCGAACCACGTTAAGTTTGGTGTCTCCCCTTTCGCTCTTCCTTTCTCCTTTGTTTTATATCTGAACCAGACGTAGGTTAGAGATCCTGGAGAATCCCCCCTGTTGGCCGAAGTTTGGAGTACAACTAAAATTCGACGTCAACATTTTGGCGCCATCTATGGGGATCTCATCTATTCCGATTCATTCCTGCCTCAATGACCAAAGGAAGAGTCATCAGAGCCTCGAATACGTGCCCCCATCCTTCGGATGGCCATGTGTCGACAACAGACTCGTCTACTGCTCCTGTCATCAGAGCAGTTGCTGGTATCCCTCCGACTAGCTCCGTGCAACCGATCCTCACCGCTAATGGCGCCAATGGACCATAGACCTGGCTCCAACATTAGGAGAAACTTAAGCATATGATGGGAGAACTGACTAAAGTAGTCACGTCATTGGCACAAAATGTGCAGAAACAAGCTGAAACCTAACGCCCGGGCCATCCAAACCAGGGCAGTACCCCAGTTCATTGCTCGCAGGAGCAGACCCCGAGTCGTGACCCTCGAAACGTCGAAGACCAAAGTGTCCAATAGTCGATCAATCGACCCTTCGAGGAGCGGGACCCGTTAGTCAGGTAACTGTTTCAGAAGATGACTCAATTGGAAGAACGCTTTTGGGCCTCAGATGATCGATCTCGTTGCGGGGAGCGATCGCCACTTTTTGAGGAAATCGAAGCTCGAGCTCTCCCCCTCAAACTTAAAGGCCCCATGATCTCGTTGTACAATGGGGATTCTGACCCATATGACCATCTGGACGTATTCAATGTTCAGATAGATCTACAGACAGCTGACCCCCTTATTAAGTATCAGGTTTTCCCAGCCACATTGGGAGGTGTGCCTCAAACTTGGTTTAGAAGTCTCTCGAATCGCTCAATTGGCAGTTAGGAAGACTATTAATAGAAATTCATTAGCTAGTACCGGGCACTCAAGAGGCAGCTCGTCCCCCCTTGTCACCTCGCTATGGTCTTTCAACGCAAACAGGAATCGTTGAAGGACTATATCGCTAGATTCAGACTTGAAGCCAATTCGGTGGAAAATCCGTCTGAAGAAACTATGCTGGCCACCATCTCTGCGGGACTTCACAAAGATGGAAAGCTGTACAAGAATCTATATAAATCCCCAGTGAAGGACCTCACCGAGTTTTATGAATGGGCTACCAAGCAGATCAAATGGGAGGAAACATTCGGCCTTGAAAAGCCTGATAAGAAGGATGAAAAGGCTAACTTCTCTCACAGCAAGCGAAGGAATGACATGGGTCAAGGTGACCCTTCCGCCAAGCAAATAGCCAACAAGCCTAAAAAGCCCAAGGGTGGACGGTCCCAGTATCCTGATCGCTATGAACAGTTCAGCGTCCTATTAGATTCTCAAGATAGGATCTTCATGACAGAAAGGGACAAGGAAGATTTTGGGGCACCCCCGCCCACTAATATCCCTTACAGACGGAGAAACCAGGAAGACTTTTGTGCCTTTCACAACGAGGCTGGTCATGGCACATCAAATTGTCGGGCTCTCAGGGAGACAATCGAAGATTTAATCAGAAAGGGACGCTTAAAGGAATACGTGGTGCGACCCTCGACACGGCACCCCCAGTCATCTCGACACAATGCCAACCAGGAGCTAAGGGGCTCAATCCGAATTATACACTGACGTTGTATTTTAAATTTCAGGGTGAATATAAATGTGACTATTTTGCTAAAAGCTATTTGCTAATCTGCATGATGTCAGTTTCTTCTTTCTTGCTTTTATGAATTTACAAGTCCGCAGCTCTCGTGCGGCCAATCTCCCAGAATTTTGAGGAGGATTTCCTTGCCAACTATGACCTTTGGTCTAGTTGAGGCCCCCCAGAGCTCGTTCCAAAGAAGAATTGATGAACATTTATCCAGCGTAGCTGCAGGCTCGCTGAGACGTGGAGACGTTCAAAATAAACTCTGCGGGCTTGCTAAGATGTGGAGACGTTCAAAATAAACTCATTTATCCAGTGTAGCTGCAGGCTCGCTGAGACGTGGAGACGTTCAAAATAAACTCATTTATCCAGCGTAGCTGCGGGCTCGCTGAGACGTGGAGACATTCAAAATAAACTCACTTATCCAGCGTAGCCTTGGGCTTGTTGAGGCGTAGAGACGCTCAAAACATACTCATTCAGTCAGCACAGTTTCGTGCCCACTGAGGTGCGAAGGCACTAAAAAGGAAAAAAAGACACTCGACACTAGCGTAACCCTCACTGAAGCGTAAAGAATTGACGAATCAATTATTCGCTCAGAGCAACAGGATCTCGTGACTCCCGTACATTCTCTCTCTTGCACTCACGACAAGTTGAGCAGTCATAAAAAACACAGTCGATTGGCAAAAAGAGAAGCTTCATTAATCATCAGAAGTTTACATACAGTGATGTGTGGAGCACCCGGTTAAAAGTATTCAAAAGAAGGAAAGACTCATGCAGCAGAAGGCCTCGTCTAAACAAGATAAAATTACATCAAAGAAAGAAGCATGAAATAATGGCAAAAAGCTCTGCGACCCGACACGACCATTCCGACTAGAACAGAAGGATGGATACCGAGTTCGCACCTGCAGGAAGGACGCCAGTTCCCAGTTCCTCCTGCTTATTTCCTCCGGTGTAGGCCAAGGGCAAATCAAAAAGTCATAGCCACCTGGCCAGGGTGCTGCTCCACAAGCAATAGCCGGAGGAGGTGGCCCGAAGTCAGCACAAGATCCCCCAGGAGAACATCTGGTGAATCCTGAGATGGAGCCACGTGCAATGGGCTATCTAGGTCCCCTGCCACTCTGCAACGGGCCATCCATGTCTCACAAGCTTCATTGGAAGCTAAGGCACCTAGAAAACAATGGCTCTTCAGTCTCCTTCAACGAAGTTTCTCTGGGATGAAAGGAAAGAGTGCCCCAAGCTATAAATAGACCCGCTTAAGCCTTTGAAGAATCCAGAGAAAATCTGATCTGATCTTCATCCAACGGTCCGAAACGAGCGGTAATACCACGCCAACAGCCAAAAATGGCAAACAGGAGAAAGTATGGCCTAAGGCAGAGTGGGAAGATATTTGATAAGACATCTCAGTCAAAAAAGGACACTGACTGGAGATACGAATCAAGCCTCGGGAACTTGCAACTCTCGGTCTGCTAAACAGACCGAGAGTTGGGGGGCTTATGTTGTATACAGAAATTAGCCTTGCAAGGACGAGCCCTCAAGTACAATGAAGACCAAGTCCCACGCTCCAGTGAGTGGTAACAACAAAAGCAATTCTGAGTGTCAAGCCCTACCTCGCTTGTCGCATCACAACGACGCTGCAAGGAGGCTCGGATACATCCCGCCAAACAACCTCCCCCACAAGGGACGAACCAGCGAAGAAATTACAAGACTAGATTCAAAGCGACCAGCAGCTCCGCTCAAGATCGCCTTCTCGCTACAGCGATACTTAGCTCGCTACAGCAGAATCTGCGACGCCTCCAGGCACAGACTTCCCTGTTTGGAACATCAAGCAGCAGACGTAAGTCCACAGTTAGCCTAGGGGGACCATTCAACAGCCCACTTTCTGTAATAGCCGAATTGTAGCCCTTTTTGCTGTCTTTTCTCATTTATTGCTTGATATAACACAACTGTAGCTTGTAATTAATGCATGTAAGCCCTCCTTCCTCTATAAATAGGCTCACATTGTTAAGAAGAAGGAGAGGACAATCTTGTAAGCAGAAACTCTGCAAATTGCTTGATATCAATAAAATCCCCGTTGTGGACATAGGGTCTGATGCTGCCCGGATTTGGCCGAACCACGTTAAGTCCGGTGTCTCCCCTTTCGCTCTTCCTTTCTCCTTTGTTTTATATCTGAACCGGACGTAGGTTAGAGATTCCGGAGAATCCCTCCCATTGGCTGGAGTTTGGAGCATGACTAAAATCCGACGTCAACACCCCCCAACTGTAGCGGATCCGGATCCGGATCCATTTGTTAAGTAGTTCATCATTCTAAAATGAGATAATTTGAATCGGAAATTGCAATTCCAACAATTGGATAATTTTCCACACCATTTCTAAAATTATGAACAGTTTCAATCCAAAATTTTTAAAGTAGTTTACAAAACATGCATCTTGTTGATCATTTCAAAATTCATCCTATTTTCCATTGGAAGCTCTCAAATATCATGTTTACGGTCGTTGGAGAATAGACATATAATTCATATTTTCTCAGCAATTTTCTGTAGATATTGAAATAAAAACTGATGGAGAATCTAGTACTTTAAGCTGGTCAATTGATGGTGGTTTGTCCTTACCTGAAACCTACATCTTCTCGCTGGAAAAAAGATACGAAAACTCATTATTCCTCTCAGCAAGTCCATCCTCGTCAAGCCAAAGGGTGCCCAAATTTGGACCCAAATCCCCGAAGTTTAACATTTCTGATTAAAAGTTTTCAGATTTATGAAATAAAGTTAGAGCTTTTGAGATTTGCCTTTTACTGGCTTTTCTGGTTAATGGTTTTTGCTGAGTCTCATGGTAGATGATCGAAGCTGTGGGCTATCTGGGATTGATGGCCATTGATTTCAATTTTACTATAATTTTTGTTGTTAGTTTTTAATTTATCGATTTGGAAAGTGTTTTGATAAATTGGATGAAAGAAAACATGACATAAAAATTATTTAAGGAGTTATCAATAAGAAGACTACACATATCAACTATATCATGCATGTGCAAGTCATGTGATAGATGGATTCTGTTAATGAAATAGATTGTAAGTGTTATTTCCAAATTTTTTATAATTTTAGAATGTTAATTTCAAGTTTTAAGAGTTAAAGAAAATAAAATCTAGCCACCTAAAATTGAATAGAAAAATTTACATTTTTTAAAAAAAATAAAATGGAGCAAAATTGTTGTTTCAATCCTGTGGAATTTTTTTCATCTAGTAATGATCATTCAAAGCTTCAAAGTATCTGGAGTTTATTAGGTGCTTTTTTGATCTCTAGTAAAAAAAAAAAACTAAATTTCTTAAAAGATCAAAATTTTTTAGATATTTTTGATCTAATGATTAAAAATAAATGTTGAATATAACATTACTTTTTAACAAAATATGAGTTTAACATGGATTTGGTTCCTCTAAAATGTCAAATGCATTTTAGATAATAAAATTAAGTATCATAATCATTGATAAAAAAAATCAAAGGAATAAATAATTATAAATTTAAAAATTATATTTTCAGTTGCTTATTATTTATTAAATTCTAAGACATTAATTTCCTCATCAACCACTACCATGATTCATTTTATTTTTTAAAGTGTATTTAACACTTTAGAGATGTCAAACACAACATAAAATAGTACACTCCAACCTATGACTCTTTAAAGCCAAATATTTAATATTTTTTAAGAAATAATATAAGGTAAATAAAAGTTTTAGTCCTTATAATTTTAGTAAATTTATAATTTAATCCTTATAGTTTATTACATGTACTTATATCTTAAAGTTTAAAATTATTGATAATTAAATCTTTATCGTCAATTGATGTGAAATTAACTAATAGAGTCTTATGTATTCATTAAATTATATATTGATATTTTACTTTCACTAACTTGCTATATTTACTTCACTAAAATTCATTTATCAATTTTTGACTATCGTATAAAAAAATTATCTTAATTATTTTCTTTAAAAGAAGAAAAAGAAATCTTCATGTTAATGATTAAAAATATTAAGCTTTTTTTTTTCCCTAAAATCATTGATGAAAAACGACAAAAGATCTAAAAAAATGAATCATAACTGGATTGTAAGTTATCATATGTTATAGACATTTTCTGCTTCTACAAAATGGGCTAGCAGAGGCCTGACAACAGACCAATCCAAGTGAGAAAGGAACTAAGCTTGCTAGATCACCAACCGCATGTGCGTAAAGTAAGGCGGAAGGCCCAACTCGCTAAGGGACAAGCCCCGGCTCGCATAACTAACAACTCGCTATACACAAGCTCGCATTGCCAAATGAGAGCTTATGGAGCCCATCCTCGCTGACCAAAGGTCAGCAGCAACCCTCTCAGACTTAGTTTGTTGGACCAGTTTGTAGAAAGTAACATATAAGACCCACCCGCAGAAAGTAATCTTCAGAAGTCAACCAGCAGCCTGCAAAAGCCATTTTAGAGTAGTTTAGGTTATCTTATATATTTATTTTGATGTAACAGAAATATAAATTGTGTAATTATAATTATAACCTTCCCAACCTCTATAAATAGGAGGAGGGAGATCACTATAAACTAAGCTGAAGCAATATTGAAACTCTGTAAAATTTTCTCCAGATTAATAAAATACTACTGTAGACGTAGGGACCAGTGTCACCTGATTTTAGTCGAATCACGTTAAAAATCTCCTGTGTGTTTGTTGTTCTTCCTTTGCCTTTCCTTTTCATCTTTGTTGGTTCAACCAAGAAATAATTTGAATCCCAGAAGAATCCTCATAGTTGGTTAGATTTTGACAGAATCGAAATCCACTGTCAATATCATATTACTTGAATTTAACACAAGTTGACAATAGAAATTTAGTTATAAATTATTTTAAATTTTAGGATATAATTACACAAAATAAAACTATAAAGATTAAATTATAAATTAAGTAAAACTATAAAGACTAAAACATTTATTAACCCAGTAACATAATCTATGTAACATGTCGTGGGTTCCAGCTGAAAATATTGAAGAGGGGAAAGTTCAAAGACAACATCAAGTATTATTGCATTGCTAAGGGTACCAACTAAATTATGATCTTATAGACTTAAACCTTAGCTTATTGTTCCATCTGTCGTAGAATATGGCAATGGATGTGGTTTCTGAGAATAAATTTATAAGAAATAGAAACATAATTTCTCATTTTGAGATTTATAATTTTTTTTTTACAAATACTTATTATTTTAATATAAAACTATTTAATATTTATATTTTAATATTTAAAAATAATTAGAAAACAGAACAAGTGCCAACTCTACGTTCAAAGTTGAGCATCTCATAAAAGAGAGAGACACTTATTCCTGAGAAAGTTCTAAGGTGAGAACACCTATCCATTTTGGGCTTTTGCACTGCTTTATGTGTACCAATACGTGAGAATAAAAACTCACTTCTCATAACTTGATCACAGTCTTCGGATGAAAACCTATTAAATGGTATGTTAGGTATTGATTGTCGTTGATTTCATAAACGGCTCTTCATCATCGTCACTGAGACTTTAGCTTAGCTGGAGATTAACGCATTCCGACAACCCCCATCACCTATTGGCTTATCTTAATCACGCTTAATTACTTCATAGTGGCTGATGAACTAAGGTTTGCTTTGCTTTTATCCAATTCTTCTTGATTCTGTTGCATTATAAATGGTTTGCTATCTGTTCAGTTGTTTCCCTCATCTTCTCTCTTTCATTTAGCCCTCATTACGTATGAGAAAGTTATGTCACATTCAAAAGGTTAAGTATTTGTTGGAATGGTAAATCACAATTCCCATGGTTTTTTTTCCTTTAGATGTCCCATTATTTTCACTTATTTTCATAACTTAATGCTGTTCTACTTGAATGCATTAGGTGAAAGAGATGGACTCATGCTTTGTGAAGGATGTAAAAGCCAATTCAAGCTTTACTAATTTGATGTTGAGAGTTAGAGCTAAAAGGATGTGGTCTATTCCTCTTTTCTACAAGCCCCAACAGACAAAATTCATCGAAATGATCTTCATTGACGAAGAAGTATGGTGCTCATTATCTTCATATGATATTCGTTATTTTTTTTATTTTTTTATTTTTTAAAGTTATTATTTCTAATTTTTCATCATATCCTATGAACAACAACATTTGTTCATGTAACACTTTAGCAAATAATTTAAACTGGTAGTAGGTTTATGAAATTTTATGTTTAAGTACAAAATTTATAGTTTAAATTAAATTTTTAATTATTGGAAAATTTTGAAGGTAAGTGTATTATAGTGAGTGTTTAAATTTTATTCTAAGGTTAAATTATAATTTTTTTCTTTTTCTTTTTCTTTTTCTTTTTCTTTTTTCTTTTCTTTTTCCTCTTTTTTTTTCCTTTTATTTTCAGGTTCTCTCTCCTACTCGAAGTAAAACAGAGCCATCTCTGTTTTTGCTTTACCTTCTTTTCCTCCTTTTCTATTTTTGTATCTTCCCATTTCTTCTTTGGTGATCAGATCACCTTGGTTCTAGCTTCCTTCTTCTTCTTCTTCTTCTTCTTCTTCTTCTTCTTCTTTTATGCTTCTGCTTCTACTTCTGCTTCTGCTTCCTCCCTCCTCTCCTCCAACGACCACTAGCTATTCCTCCTCCTCGTTCAACTTCCTCTATTTCTGACTGGCTATCGCAAATCACCCTCAGCATTTTCCCTCTTCCTTCCTTTAGAAAAAAAAAAGAAGAAGAAGAAGAAAAAAAAGCTTGAACCAAAAGCTCCATTTTTCTTTGTATGTATTCCTCTTCAGTGTCCAATGGCTTCGTTCTGCCTTTTTTTGTGCTCATTTAGCAGGCCACCCAAACCCTAACCTTATACTTGACAATGAGTATATTTTACTTCATTTTCAACTTCAAATTTTCTTTCATATTTAGAATAGAACTTAAGTAATTAGAATATATCATCTCATTTGGAAATTAATTCTAGAAATTTTTTATGGGCTTTGGCTATTAGGTTTTGTTAATTTAGTTGTGATCCAAGAAAAAAATTGGAAGTTATCTTGCCATTAGAGGTGAGTGGATAATTCTACTCCTTTTGTGAACCTCTTTTTACAAAAATAAATTCTATTACTTGGAACATCATAAATTATTATGTAACTAGAATGTTGTTAATTTCCTACTTTTGAAATCATAATCATATGTTATATATATATATATATATATTTGAATCACTATAATATACCTATTTTTTTATATTAATTATAGTGTATGGTGCTAGTGACTGTATTATTTTGCTATATTGGATTTCTGAAATTATTGAACCATATGCTACATGAAATGAATGACAGTGTCATCAAATCATTTAATTTATGAATTGGTTAGAATTAACTCTTTACTTTTGAGTTCATTTTGTAATATAAAATATTTTGTTGATTAAGCATTTTTAAAAGTTGAATCCATTAGAAATTCCTTTAGAGAATCTTCAAGTGCACTTGTGATTAGAATTATATATGTTGGAGTAATAACAGGAGTAAATCTAATGGAAGAATAAGGTATATGATGATAACTGATATCTGTTAGGTAGGGTTGCCTTTAGAAATTACCTTTTAGATTCCAACTGTATATGGAAATTTAAAACTTTTCTGATACTTGATTATTGGAGAATTACAAAAACCTTTAGTGATTTCTTTTAGTTCATATTGTGATGAGTATTTCTCAAATTGTTATATTTTGCCTCTCATTTTAACTTGTTGATAAATATACTTACTGAATTTGATTTTCTTGAAGATCTGAAATTTTTTATTCATATGATGTTTATAAACTAATGGTCATATTCCCATATATATATATATATATATATATGTTTCACTATCTAACATTTTGACGTGAATTTGTAAACAAGTTTTTGGTTTTTCCGAGGAATTATCTGTTCATTGGGTTTCTTTGAAACTCACTCCGTTTTCTTTTCTATTTTCAAAGCATGAGACCACTCCTGCTATTCACCCTTATTCTTTTAGACCTAAGTCTACTCCTTGATTGGGTAGACTTCTTTTGTGGAGCTCAAATGCTAATTAATGGTGGTAATTTGGCAATTGGTATAGTTGAATTATGCATGTGATTTTGTTTGATTGTTGTCCAATGGGTTGTATGCACTGTGTTGTCTGGGCTTCTATGGTCTTTATTTTATTATATAGGTTGTGTGTAGGATATGTAGCCTTCATCTATTTTATTAATTTAGTGCCTAGGATCTGAAAAATAGAAGAAACTCTATTAGATTTTTGTTAGAAATTCAATGAAGTATTTGATAATTATGACTGTGTAGATTAGGTGTCCTAACTCCTAATATGTCTTATACCTATCTAGTTATGTTATATGTAAGAGGTGTATCATATCAAGGATGTTATTGCATTGTTAGGTTTGTAGAGGATTTCCTAACTATGACCTTCTATGCCAGTCACGTGCCATGGATCGAAGCCTGACAAAGTTGGTATCAAAGTATAGTCCAAAGTCCAGGTGTATGATTAGAGGTCTTCAACTGCCAAATTGGGATAGGCATACTAAGTTCATGTTAGTGCATCTAGGAGCACAACACTCAAACAAGGATATGTTGATATCCATTCCATCAAATATGTTGAAAATCTTTACAATTCCTAAATCTTTTATTTCTACTTATATACATATACTAAATCTTTGGCTCATATTAAATGCCAATCTAAAGACGCATTCGAGAGAGTTTCACATGAACCATCTTCTTCAGCATCACTACGTTGAGGAAGAGGTAAGGCTAGAGGCCAAGGCCATGCTAGGGGCCAAGACAGGGTTGCACGTGAAGAAGTGTAACCATAAACTTTCTAGCCTGAAACAAATGATTTTTCCACCTCTAGAGCTTCAGTCAGCCCTTTTACTTCAAATGACCTAGTGTGGGCCAGAAATTTATAAAGAGCCATAAATAACTTTGTTGATGAACTAACCCAATAAAGACTTCAGAGATAGCAACAGGAAGGGCCAAAAACATAGTTACCACCAACCCTCCACTTCCTACAAGGCCAACCCCTATGAACTTCAAAAATTATCTTCAAAAGTTTCAAAAGCTCAAACCTTCTCGTTATTCAGGCATTAGGTCTTCAGTAAACCCTCTTCTATTTCTGGACTAGATTGCATGGGTTGTGGTGGGTCCTTGACTACTCAGAGGATATTGCTATGAGGCTGGTGGGCTTCCAGCTAGAAGGATCCACTACAGATTGGTACTAAGGTTGGGAGAGTTGTGGATCAGCGGGGGAAAGAGCAAACATATGGAAAATGTCTCATATAGCTTTCCTATAATAATGCTTTCTTGAAGGGAAATGATATGCTAAATTACAAAAATTCAATAATTTGAAACAAAAAGGGTTGACAGCTTCTGAGTATGCTGCCCGATTTCTTCACTTGTCTCAGTTTACTAAACATATGATCCCTACAGAAAGGGACAAGGCCAGGAAATTTGTTGATGGCCTTAATGACAATTACTTTAATGTTGTTTAGGTCTCTAAGGGCTACATTTGAACAAGTGTACAATTGAGCTATAGAAATGGAAGTAAGATTTGTGGAAAGGAAGAAAGAAAGAGAAGCTCAAGGTAATACAATAAAGATATCCAAATTTAAGGTGCTAGTGGAGATTCTAGAAGACCATCATCTTCAGCTTTTAGTGCACCTCCTTCATGGAAGCCTAATATACAGTTCCTCTACAAAACCCAAGTGTAGGTAATCTAAGTAGAAGACTAACAAGTGCTACTTTTTTAAGTCATCGCCCTTCTAGGGGATCTAGTTCCAATTATCCTATTCTGATTAGACCTGAGGCACTAAGATCGTGTCAAACTTGTGGAAAAATTCATTCAAGGGTTGTAGATGGGAAACTGGAGCTTAATTTAGATGTGGTCATATGGGCCATATGGTGAGAGACTATCCTTACCCAACAATCCCGCCTAGTGGCATCAGGGCTATGGGTATGTTAAAAAATGTTTTGCCCCAATCTACAGCATCTGTGAGACCCCCATTATTTGAGTTCTATGGGAAAGGGGGAGATAAAGGATCTTTTAGTAAAGGTCACTGTAATGGACATAAAACTACTGCTAGAGTGTATGCGTTGACTAGGCAAGATGCCCAGGTCTCCAATACAGTGGTCACAGGTATTTTATTAGTTGATTCTATTCTAACTTATATGTTATTTGATTCGGGTGTAACCCTCTCGTTCATCTCTACTTATCTTGTATTATAACTTGCTAGACCCTAACTCCCTTTAGAATTATAGTTGTTGATATCTACTCCTCTAGGTCAAACATTAACTACTTGGGATAGGGTTTCTTCTTTGAAATTGATGTGTGCAAGATTATTTTACCTACTGATTTGATTGTGCTAAACATGGTTGATTTTGATGTTATCTTGGGCATTAATTAGTTATCAACATATCATGCATGTGTTGATTGTCACAATAAGCTAGTTAGTTTTCATGTACTACATAAAGATGTCTTTTTGCTCTAGAGAGACAAAAATAATGTCCCTATTAACCTTATTTCTACCCTGAGTGTTAGGAAAATGATAAGGAAAGGATGTGAGGCTTATTTAGGCTATATCTAGGACACAGAACAAGTAGAGCATAATGCAAAAAATGTATTAGTGGTTTAGGAGTTCTTAGATGTCTTTCCTGAAAAGTTACTTAGAATGCCACCAGAACGAGAAGTTAAGTTCAACATTAACATTGGTCCTAGAATTGACCCTATTTCTATTCCACCGTATCCAATGGCGCCAGCTGAACTAAAAGAATTGAAAGTACAATTACAAGATTTGGTGGACAAAGGTTTCATTTGACCCGGTACTTCACCATGGGGAGCTCCTATGTTATTTGTAAAGAAGAAAGATGGAACGTTAAAGTTGTGTATTAATTATCAACAGTTAAATAAAGTCACAGTGAAAAGTAAATATCCACTACCAAGAATTGATTACTTGTTTGATTAACTCCAAAGTGCTCAATCCTTTTATAAGATTGACTTGCATTAAGGCTATCACCAATTATGAATTCGAAAGGAAAACATTCCAAAAATTGCTTTTCACACTTGGTATGGTCACTACGAATTTTTGCTAATGTCTTTCGGATTGACTAATGTTCTTGTAACTTTTATGGGCCGAATGAACTGGGTATTTCAACCTTTCTTTGATCAATTTGTAATCATGTTTATTGATGATATCCTGATGTATTCCCTTAGTGACCAAGCACATGAGTAGCACCTTAGGATAGTTTTGCAAACTTTTGGAGAGCACCAGCTATATGCCAAAATTTTAAAATATGAGTTCTAATTGTCCAGTGTAATTTGTTTAGGGCATATGGTTTCTAAAAAAGGTATCAATGTAGATCCCAAGAAAATAGAAGCAGTTCAAAATTGGCCTAGATCCACCTCAGTGACTAAAATTTGTAGCTTTTTGAGTTTAGCTGGGTATTATCATCATTTTACGAAGGACTTCTCTCAAATTTTGGCCTCATTGGCCAGGTTAACTAAAAAACAAGCCAGATTTGTGTGGTTTGACTCCCATGAAGCAAGTTTTCAATGACTCAAGGAGTGTTTGACTATGACACCAATGCTGGCATTACCTACCAGTGGTGGCAACTATGTCATTCATTGTGATGCTTCTAGGATTGGCCTTAGATGTGTTTTGATGTAGAATGGCAAAGTTATAGCCTATGCATCATGGCAACTCAAGAAGCAAGAACAGAATTATCCTACCCATGAATTAGAGATGGCTATGGTGGTGTTTACATTGAAGATATGATGTCATTATCTTTATGGTGAGTCATATGAGATCTACACTAATCACAAGAGTTTGAAGTATATCTTTAGGCAGAAAAACTTGAACTTAAGACAATGTCAGTAGATAGAACTAGTAAAGGACTATGATTACTCTATCCTATATCATACAAGCAAGGCCAATATAGTAGCCGATGCATTAAGTAGGAAGTCTGTAGGGAGCCTTACTCATATTGATGTTCCTAGGAGACCAATCATTCAAGAGTTACATATGGTGGAAGCATATGGAATCCAATTGCAAATATTGGAACTTGGGATACTTATGGCACATGTACAGGTACAGTTTCCACTTGTTAATCAAATTGTGAATGCACATGCTCAGGATGTAGATGTAACTAGGCTGTTTGACAAAATGAAGAAGGAACCAGATTGTAATGCCCGAAAAATTAAGAAAATAAAAAGGAAAATTGAAAATAAAACTTGAAAACTTAAAAGGACTAAACTGAAAACATTTCAAGGACT
>JANHAO010015308.1:0-14886 GCA_026873985.1 Saraca asoca | reverse complement strand
GCTAAGAAGTTCATATTTTCAAATTTTCTATTTTTTACCAATCAGTCACAAAGTAGTCTCTGTTCGGTCTCCATTAGCGATCGAAAAAATTCGATCGCTATTTTCAATTGCTAAATTCATTCTTTTTGTAGTGTATTACAAATCATATATCACTACAAAATCCTAAAAACTTTAGAAATAAAACCAAATTAGAACAACCCATTTTTAAACCCTTTTCAATGACCTAAGAAGAATTAAAAAATATAAAATTAAAAAAATCAAATGATAATGAAGAAATATTAAAAGAAATTAATATAAAATTATAAAAATTAACTATAAATTAAAATTCCATAAGAGACAATGGGAAAACTCCAAAAAAAAAAATATTAATACCATTTCAAAAATAGATCAATTTGAAAATTAATTTCTAGAAGATCAACAAACTAATAAAATGCATGAAAATTATGTAGGATACCCTTCAAAGTAAGGACAAAATCAAAATTATTATACTAGAGATTATTTTTCAAGACCTATACCTCCAGATATTCAATATGAAGAAAAAAATAAATTTTGGGAAAATTCTTATGATGGCCACGGGGTTCATTAATGGAATATAGATGGGAAATGTGAAAATGAAATTATCAATACTCTAAAAAATATTACTATGGTAATAACGGCTTATAAAATTTAAGGAAATGATGAAACTCAGACTGCTAATTTAATTATAGTAGGTTTCTCTAGTCAATTAAAAGGATGATGGGATTATTATATAATAAATTATAAAAAAAAACTCAACTTCATCAAAAGGTTAAACTAGAAATTATAAAAGATCAAGTAGTCAATACGTTAATAGATGCAATTACAAAACAATTTATAGGAAACTCTACTCAAATTGAAGAAAAAGCCTTTGAAGCCTTGTTAAATCTTAAATGCCAAACTTTAACAGACTTTAGATGGTATAAAGATATATTTTTATCAAGAGTTTTTACAAGATCAGATTGTAATTTGGCTTATTGGAAAGAGAAGTTCATAGTAGGATTTCCAAACCAATTTGCTGAAAAAGTAAGAAATAATTTGAGACAAGAATTTAATGGAAATATTCCTTGGATGAAATTAACTTATGGATAATTAATCAATACAATAAATTAAGAAGGATTAGCCTTATGCACTGATCTAAAATCAAAAACCAGAATTAAAAATGAGAATAGGATCAATATGATTATGAAACAATAGAAGAAGCTTCTTCAATAAAAAGGAACAAAAAACATAAAGCCAGTAGACTAAATTCTTGACCTTCAAGAAGATCTAGTCAAAAAAATTCAAAAGAAACTAAGACACCTACTAAAAACCTCCAAAATAAACACTCAGTAGTACTCTATAAATGTGTTCAATTTGGTTATTATAGTAGAAATTGTAAAATGAAACAAAAAATAAATAATTTAGAAGTTTGTGATAAATTAAAACTATAATTACAAGAACTTTTACTTAATCCATCATCTGAGTTAGAAGAATTTCAAGAAGAGGAAGAACAAATCTATCAAAATCTAGAAGATTATGATATCAAAGAAAATGACATTTTAAAAAATAATTGTTTACAAAATTGTGGAGATATATGCCTATGTTTTCTAGCATCTGCTCTTACTATCAATATCTTTTCAAAAAAAATTATTTAAAATGATTATGCCTTTTCAAAAGTTTTTCTATATATACATGTATATTGCATAAATTTTCAAAACAACATTTGCATATTGCATCCTTAGAAAAGAGGATGAAGAAATCATCTCCTTCCTTTCCTTCTCTTAAGAAAACTATAGCAGACTATGCTATAAAACCACCTACTTCAATAACTTCTTCCAATATTTCAATAATTAAACTTTCAATAAGACCTGCTATTTTACCTACTCAAAATAATTCCAACACCTCTTACAAACTATCTTGAGGTAGCCACTTCCTTAGATAGTCCGTCCACTTCTTCTCCTTCCCTATGAACAGAATACATTCAAAATCAAGGTTATGATGTCAAAGAGATTAAAATTCCAATATTTGTTATAAAAGATTTTTGAAAGGCATCATCACCTAGAAAGACTACTCAAAAAATATTATCAAAAAAACTAGAATTACATTCTAGATGATTTCAAAAAATCAACAAAATTTTGTAAGCTAGTTCTATTGCAAATTGGATCAATCGAATTAGAACATAAAACTAATCCCACAGATCCCAATAAAATAGCTTTTTCAAAAATTAGAATTTTTCAAATACTTTCTCATCATGATCAAAAATTATCTTCTCCTTTCACTCACAAAAGATTTCAAGTGTACTTTCAACCAAAAACCTTTAATTATGAAGATTATAAATAGACTTGGTTCAATATATTATATTATAATAATTACAGTCATTCTTAGTTTATTCAATTTTCTTTGACATGTTCAAAAACTTTGCGAACTTGGTTTTCAGAATGGTTCCAGATCTGTGGACCAATTCCCCAAATTTTTTATGTAAAATTTCAAGAGTGTTGATTTGTTTGCCTCAAAAATTAATCAAAATGTTGACAAATTATTATTTTTTTGTGTAAATTTCAAAATTGCATGGATTCTTTGTTGGGACTATACTTATAATAAAAAATATCCTGATCCATGTCCATTAATTTCAGCTAGAGAATTCAAAATCAAATGAGGGCATAAGTTCAAAATTGAATTTGCTGATTCCTCGACAATGCTATAATATTTCAAAATTAATCCTCAAATGGGAGCTATATCACCCCATTTCAATAACTTTTTAACTTCAAAAAGCAAGTTCTTAGCCTAAATATCAAAATAGGAATTCAAGAAGAAGCTTTTAGAAACACTATCTCAAATAGATAGTGATGAAGAAGAAGGAAACTCTCATAATGAAGTTCAATCAGCATTCTAAGCTCAAGAAAAAGAGGATGATTGCTATGGAATAAATTTATATTAGTTTGATTGATTAGGACATCCAAAGTTCAATTCCATATTTTTTTCAAGTCCAAAGATAGAGTTCATTATTAAAACAACTATCAACTATTTTGATAACTTTTCAAGATTCCTAGATAAAAGTGGGACTAGCCTTATCAATAACAAATTCATGTTTGTGGAAAAGTTCAATTTTCAAGCAAATTCAATAAAATTTCAAGTCTAGAAGCAAATTCAAGAATGCCTTGAAGTCAAAAGATTCTTCAATAATATTCAATAGAATTTTGGAATCTAAAGTCCATATAAAAAACCTCATTTCCAAGTGGAAGCCATGGCCAAATATCATCTCCAAACTTTGTAATATCCAAAACTTGTAATAACCATGATCTTTTGCCTTACCTCTCTCTCTTTTTCAAAACTTGTAATTTTCTATTCAAAATCCTATATCAAAGTTCAAGCATTAATAAAATTCTATAAGTTTTTCAATCTGCTATGCTATTACTATTTTAAATTTATATCATGTTTTCCATTATTGAGCTGTCACCATGCTCATATATTTTCAATATATATATGCATTTTTCTTAACAATTTTCAACATATATTCTTTATTTTCCATAATTAAGAGAGACGATCTAGAGCGCCCTGAGCACCCCCCCCACTTGGTATCAAAACTTTGTGAAGGGAGAGAGACGTGCCTGATTAGGTGTCTATCAGAGTTACTATAGAAAAGTTAATAGTTACCGTGGTAGAGATCAAAACTTAGGGTTTATATACCAATTGTGCGTTGGTCAGCATTGGTATGTTACGTTGATGAGCCTTAAGAGTTACGTTGGTCAACCATTTATGAAGCTGACAAGTTATGTTTAAGTGGTCTTGTGGTGTTGGGTGGTCCCGCAGATAGGTGTGGTCCTATACAGCCAAATACTTAAACCCAAGTGAGTAAACTAAAACCAAAGTAATTAGAGACAATTCTAGAGTAATAATAACACTCTGAATTAGAAAACTATCCTCTAAGAATAAGGAACTAATACCTTCTAGTTAAGAGTCTAGCCCGGAGTAGGGTAATCAAGATATAATAAATAGTCAAGAATTAATTATTTCAAAAGTAGAACAAAAAAAATGTAATTAGAATATACCTAGAATGCCAACTAGTTAAATTTATCAAAAAGGAACTTTTCATATTCTTCAAGTTTATGCTATTGCAACATGTGAACATAATTTAAGTATTAATAAAACTTATAATACAATACCTCTTTTATCAAAACCAATGATAGATTAACATAAAAATATTGTAATTATTTACATATAGGATTAATTCAAGTAGCTACAAAACCTCTCCATAGACTAGGGATAGATGCTCCTATCTTAATAATCTTAAGAGATACAAGAGCAACAACTTTTAAAAATTTAATATTAGCTTATCTTCAATCAAATCTCCATAATGGTCCATTATACTTCAATTGTCTTCCAAATTACACTGTAAGCCTCAATTCAAAAATAATTTTTTTAAAAATTTAATTATCAAAACAAAAGAAAGATTTTGGGTAAAAGGAACAGGGCATATAGATATTATATTTAGAATTTATTACAAAGTTTTAAAAACAAATGTCAATATCAAAGCACTAAGAACTTCCCCAAAAGGTGAAACCTTACTTATAGAAGCCAACACTCTAAACTCTTCAATATTAACATCAAAACTCATAAAACATGATCAAATTTCATTTACAAAATAATGGGATTTACTTGAAAAATGTCTAAAGAATTAGAAGAAAGCACAACAATTAACCAAATTGTAGAAAGCCCTTTTGGAGATGTAACATTACGACTCAAAAGAATTTCAAGTTTATATAAATTTACTAGTTCAAGAATATTAACTTTTTCAAAATTCTCTCCTAGATGTTCAATAGATTCATTAGATTTAGATCCACGAAAAAGTATAGAACAAGAAATAAATGAAAGATTAGTAAAATTACAAGCGATAAATTATAATAAGAATATTCTAAAACACCAATATAAACTAGATTATGCTCTAACACAAGAACTCACATCTCCAACATATTCAGAAATCCAAAATCAACTCAAATTGTTAAAAAGAGATTTCAAAATAAATCATGAATTTCTAAAAACCCATTCTTTTGCTCAAGAAAATAGAAAAAAGAGAATGGTATATTTTAAAATTTCCCTTGAAATATAGAAAATATTTAAAGGATCTCTATATTAAAAATAAAGAGAAAAAACAACAACATATATACTTTTTTAATTCTCTTGAAAATTATTGTGAAAATAAAAAAATATATTATCCCCTTAAGAGAAAATTTATTGTTTAAGAAAATACAAGAAAAATAAAAGAAACAAAAGATAAAGTAGAGGAGCAAAAGGAAGAAAATAAAAGTTGCCATCTTTATGTAAACATTACTACAAGCCATCAAGAAAACATGCAAAATAATTATCAATAAAAAATTGCCACTGGTCACTCAAATTTAAGTTTCAAAACATCAAATATTGAACAAACCAGCTATAAACAAGTCTAAAAGAAGCACAATTCAGCAACATTATTCACTCAACAAGAGGATAAAGAAGGTGTAGTGATAATAGGCAAAAAAAAAGTAAGAAGAGAAAAAAATAGGAGAAGCTTACAACGTAAAAAGTCATGAAAAAGAGAAAAATTCTATAATATTGCCACTTCAAAATACTACAAAAAATATAAAATTATTACCAAATATTAATGTTTTTTAAAAAGATCTAAGACTTCCAATAGATATAATAGATAAAATTATAGATAAAGAAATTAAAAGAGAATATTTATTAAAACTTAAGGAAATAATTGATTAAAAGGAAAATAAAGAAAAAATAAAACCATACAATTTACAAGAAATTTTTAATAGAATTAAAAATACTAATAATAAAATTACTATTTAGGATCTACAAGCAAAAATAATAATATTAAAAAAGAAATATATACAATAAATAAGCTCAGAAGAAAAAAAAATTATTTATGATCTTCAAGAGGAAGTTTATCATGTGAGAGTCAAACAAAAATTAAAAAATCCCCAAATTCAACAAAAAATTGAAGAATTAAAAACACTTTTTGAAAAAGAAGTATGTTCAGAGATTTCAAATTTGAGATAGAAAACAACATATGATCTCTCTATCATATGAAAAAGATTTTGTTGAAAAAATATTCCTATAAAAGTAAGATCAATTCAAATGAAAGAAGAATTATTAAATTATTGCAAAAAAGAAATTCATGATTTGTTGGATAAAAAATAAATAAGGCCCAGCAAATGACCTTGGTGTTGTTCAGCCTTTTATGTTCAAAATCAAGCTGAAATAGAAAGAGGAGCCCCAAGATTAGTAATAACCTATAAACCTATCAACAAAGTTCTTCAATGGATCTGATATCCCATTCCAAATAAAAATGATTTGTTAGGAAGATTACACAGTACAACAATATTTTCAAAATTTGACATGAAGTCAGGAATCTAGTAAGTCCAAATTAAGGAAGGCAATAGATATAAAACTACTTTGACAAACCCTTTTGGACATTATGAATGTAATGTAATGCCCTTTGGATTAAAAAAATGCTCCATCAAGATTTCAAAATATGATGAATAATATTTTAAATCCTTATACTTATTTTTCAATAGCCTACATTGATGACTTATTAATATTTTCAAATTTTATAGAGCAACATTTATAGCATTTGCAAACATTTTTCAAAATTACTAAAAGAAACGGTTTAGTTGCCTCTCAAAAAAAAAAATTAAAGCTATTTCAAACAAAAGTCAAGTTTTTAGAGCATGATATTTATCAAGGAACCATAACTCCTATTAGTAGAGCAATAGAATTTGTAGACAAATTTCCAAATGAAATCAAGGATAAAAAATAACTTCAAAATTTTTTATGATGTTTAAATTATATTTCAAATTTTTTTTCCAAATTTTAGTCATATTATGAAACCACTCTTCAAAAAACTTAAGAAATATCTTCCTATTTGGAATCAAGAAATGATAGAAACCATTCAAAGATTAGAGTTAATAGTTTACAGTCTCCATTACTTAGGTATATGAAATCCTTAAGCCTTCATGATAGTGGAAATAGGTGCCTCTGGAATAAGATATGGAGGAATCCTTAAACAGAGATTAGTAAGGTCAAAATCTGAACAAGTAGTCAAATATTGCTCAGGATGTTGGATCGAATATCAACAAAAGTACTCTATTATCAAAAAAGAAATTTTGTCTTTAATATTATGCATTACAAAATTTCAAGATGATTTAACTAAAAAAAAATTTCTATTGAGAATACATTGAAAAGCTGTAAAAGATGTTTTACAAAAGGATATAAAAAATTTGGTATCAAAACAAATATTTGCTAGATGACAAGCAAAACTTTCTTGCTTTGATTTTGATATAGAATTTTTTGAAGGTGACAAAAACTCTTTTCTAGATTTTCTTACAAGAGAATTTCTTCAAGGAAAAAAATGAGTCAAGAAGGATCCTTATTAGGTCAAGATTTCTTTCAAAATTCATTTTCATTAAGAATCATGTCTTCAATGACTTTTTTTTTTACCAAAAGCTTTTTCTCAAGATTTAAGAGAAAATATTTATTCAAAAGCTAAAGATCTAGCCAAGAATTAATGTTTAATTTCTTATCCTCAATAGCTGATAATCCTATGCTAGAAATGACAATACTTCAAAATTAATCCTCAAATAGGAGCCATATCACCCCATTTCAGTAATTTTTTAACCTCAAAAAGTAGATTCTCAAGCCAAAAAGTAGGAACCTCTTTAAAATAGGAATTCAATAAGAAGCTTTTAGAAACACTATCTTAAATAGATGGTGATGAAGAAGAAGGAAACTCCCATAATGAAGTTCAATTAGCATTTCAAACTCAAGAAAATGAGGACAATTGCTATGGAATAAATTTAAATCAGTTTGAATGATCATGACATCCAAAGTTCACTTCAATATTTGTTTCAAGTCCGAAGATCGAGTTCATTATTAAAACCGCTGCCAACTTTTCTGACAGGTTTTCAAGATTCTCTAATTCAACCTTTTCTAGAACTGTATTCGAGACTATGGATAAGTTCAGATATCAAGCAGATTCAATAAAACTTCAAGTTTAAAATTAGATGCAAGAAAATTTTGAAGTCTAGAACTTAATTGAAGAAATATTTCAAGTCCAAGGAAGTTCAAGAAGCCTATAAAAGGAAGCTTGCTTCAAGATGTAAGACACAACAAAATATCATCTCCAAACTTTGTAATATCCAAAACTTGTAATAACTATGATCTTCCTAGCCTTACCTCTCTTTCTCCGTCAAAACTTGTAATTCTCTTTTCAAAATCTTGTATCAAAGTTCAAGCATTAATAAAATTCTATAAGTCTCTCAATCCACTGTTCTATTTCTATTTTAAATTTATATCGTATTTTCTATTATTGTGTCATCACCATGCTCATATATATGCCTTATTTTCAATTGTTTTCAACATATATGCTTTTATTTCCATAATCAAAAGAGACAATCGAGAGCTCCCTGAGTAGCTCCACCCACTTGATATCAAAGCCAAATTTAGAAAAGTATTCATAATCCCAAGAGATAATCAAGAATTAATTTATTATCTTTTTCTTCTTCTTCTTCTATTATTGCTTTTCCTTTTATATCATTTTCTAATGATAATTTTAAAATTTCTAATTTAATTGCTGAATTTTCTTCTTTTAGCTCCTTTAGTTCTTTTTTAATATTACTGATTTCTACTTGTAGATCTTGAAAGGAACTAAGGACTTTTCATCAATGATATGGTTATGAAACTATAAAAGAAGCTGCTTCAATAAAAAGAAAGAAAAAACTTAAAGCCAATAGAATAAATTCTAGACCTTTAAGAAGACTTAGTCATTTACATTCAAAAAAAACTAAGACACCTACTAAAAATCTACAAAATAAAGACCCAGTGGTATGCTACAAATGTGGTCAATTTGGTCATTATAGTAGAAATTGTAAAATGAAACAAAAAAAAAAAATAATTCAGAAGTTAGTGATATGTTAAAACTACAATTATAAGAACTATTTTGACAATTATTTTGCATGTTTTCTTGATGACTTGTAGTAATGTTTACATAAAGGTGTCAGCCTTTATTTTCTATCTTTAATAATCAACTTTATATTAATGTTCCAAAATATTTTTATTTTAATTTATCCCTTGTAATTTTACTAATCTTTCATTTATTTCTTGTTCTATATTTTTTCTTGGAACTAAATTTAATGTTGAAAATGAAACTTTTGAACTTCTAAGAGAATATTTTGAAGAAGTTGATCTTCTTGAAGTAATAGGTCTACATAAACTTGAAATTCATTTAAATCTTAATATTACATCTCCAGAAGGACTTTCTATTATTCGATTAATTGTTGTGCTTCCTTCTAATTTTTGAGGCATTATTTCTGGTAAATCCTATTCTTCTATAAATGAAATTTGATCATGTTTTAGGAGTTTTAATGTTAATATTGAAGAGTTTTGAGTTTTGGCTTCTATAAGCTTTAGCCATGTCTTTTACCTTACCTCTCTCCCTCCTTCAAAACTTGTAATTTTCTTTTCAAAATCTTGTATCAAAGTTCAAGTATTAATAAAATTCTATAAGTTTCTTAATCCATTGTGTTGTTGCTACTTTAAATTTATATCATGCTTTTCATTACTATGCCTTTACCATGGTAATCTATTTTCAATATATATGCAAACTTTTTCCCTTCATATGTGAGTGTTCCCCTAGATGCCATGCCTGTTCCGTATAGGTCACCACCTATGACCGTGTTACCACAGGCGCAAGCCTCTTGCCAAAGGAAGGCTCTGATACCAAGTGGGTGGAGCTGCTCAGGGAGCTCCAGATTATCTCTCTTGACTATGGAAAATAAACTATATATGTTGAAAACAGTTGAAAATAATGCATATATATTGAAAAAAGATGAGCATGGTGATGGCACAATAATGACAAAGATGATGTAAATTTAAAATCATAATAGCACAATGGATTGAGAAACTTATAGAATTTTATTGATACTTGAACTTTGATACTAGATTTTGAAAAGAAAATTAAAAGTTTTGAAGGAGAGAGAGAGAGAGGTAAGGCTAGAAAGATCATGGTTATTACAAGTTTTGGATATTACAAAGTTTGGAGATGATATCTGGCCATGTCTTCCTTCTTGAAGTAGGCTTCCTTATATAGACTTTGGATTCCAAAATTCTATTGAATATTATTGAATTATCTTCAGACTTCAAGGCATCCTTAAGTCTTCTTCTAGACTTGAAATTTTATTGAATCTGCTAGAAAACTGGACTTGTTTGCAAACTTGAATTTAATTATTGATAAGGCTAGTTTCACTTTTGTCTGGAAATCTTGAAAAATTATCAGAATAGTTGACAGCTATTTTGATAATGAACTCTATCTTCAGACTTGAAACAAATACTAAATTCAACTTTGGATGTCTTGATCAATCAAACTAATTTAAATTTATTCCATAGTAGTTGTCCTCATTTTCTTGAGTTTGGAATGCTAATTGAACTTCATTATGAGAGTTTCTTTCTTCTTCATCACTATCTATTTGAGGTAGTATTTCTATAAGCTTCTTCTTGAATTCCTGTCTTAAAGAGATTCTTACTATTTGACCTGAGAACTTACTTTTTGAAGTTAAAAAATTACTAAAATGGTGTGATGTAGCTCCCATTTGAGGATTAATTTTGAAATATTGTAAGACTACTAAGGAATCAGCAAATTCAATTTTGAACTTATGCCACTATGCCACCATTTGATTTTGAATTCTCTAGCTAAACTTAATGGACATGGATCAAGATATTTTTTAATATAAGTATAGCCCCAACAAAGGATCCATACAATTTTGAAATTTACACAAAAAAGTAATAATTTGTTAATATTATGATTAATTTTTGAGGAAAACAAATCAAAAAAATAAATCAAAACTCTCTTGAATTTTTACATAAAAAATTTGGGCCATTGGTCTATAGATCTTGAACCATTTTGAAACCAAGTTAGTAAAGTTTTCGAATATGTTGAAGAAAATTGAATAAACCAAGAATGATTGTAATTATTATAATATAATATATTGAACTAAGCCTGTTTATAATCTTCATAATTAAAGGTTTCTAGTTGAAAGTAAACTTGAAATCTTTTGTGAGTGAAAGGAGATGATAATTCCAATCATGATGAGAAAGTACTTGAAGAATTCTAATATTTGAAAAAGCTATTTTATTGGGATCTGTGGGATCAGCTTTATGTTCTAATTCTATTGATTCAGTTTGCAATAGAACTAGCTTATACAATTCTCTTGATTTTTTGAAATCATCTGCATTGTAATTCTAGATTTTTGGTAATATTTTTTGAGTAGTCTCTTTAGGTGATGATGCCTTTTGAAAATCTTCTACAACAGATTTTGGAATTTTGATCTCTTTGACAGCATATCCTTGATTTTAAACATATTCTATTCTTGATGAAGGATAAGGAGTAGATGGATTGGCTATGGAAGTGGCTACCTCAAGGTAGTTTTTAGGAGGCATTAGTATTGATTCAAGGGTGACAAATGGTTTTCTTAGGAGAAGGAGAGCAAGGAGATGATTTCTTCATCTTCTTTTCTAAGGATGCAATATCTAAAATGTTATTTTGAAAACTTATGCAATATGCATGTATATATAGAAAACCTTTTGAAAAGACATAATGATTTTAAATAAAATTTTTTGAAAGGATATTAACAGTAGGAGAAGATACTAGAGAACATAGGCATATATCTCCACAATTTTGTAAACAATTATTTTTTGAAATGTCATTTTCTTTGATGTTAGAATCCTCTTGATTTTGATAGATTTGTTCTTCCTCTTCTTGAGATTCTTCTTACTCAAATGACGGATTAAGTAATAGTTCTTGTAATTGTAGTTTTAATTTATCAATAACTTCTAAATTATTTATTTTTTGTTTCATTTTACAATTTCTACTATAATGACCAAATTGACTACATTTGTAGCATCCTACTGGGTCATTCTATTGGCGGCTTTTAGTAGGTGTCCTAGTTTCTTTTGAATTTTTGTGACTAAGTCATCTTGAAGGTATAGAATATATTCTACTAACTTTAAGTATTTTCTTACTTTTTATTGAAGAAGCTTCTTGTATAGTTTTATAACCATATTGTTGGCAAAAAGTTCCTAGTTCCTTTTTTATTGATCCTATTCTCATTTTTAATTCTAGCTTTTAATTTTAGATCAATACATCAGGCTAATCCTACTTGATTTATTGTATTGATTAATTATCCATAAGATAATTCCATCCAACGAATATTTCCATTAAATCCTTGTCTCAAATTATTTCTTACTTTTTCAACAAATTGGTTTGAAAGTCCTGCTATGAACTTCTCTTTCCAAAAAGCCAAATTACAATTTGGTCTTGTAAAAATTCTTGATAAAAATATATTTTTATACTATCTAAAGTCTGTTAAAGTTGGGTAGTTAAGATTTAACAAGGCTTCAGAGGCTCTTTCTTAAATTTGAGTAGGGTTTCCTATAAATTGTTTTGTAATTACTTCTATTAATGTATTGACTATATCAATTGTATTGACTACTTGACCATTTATAATTTTCGGTTTAACCTTTTCATAAAGTTGAGTTTTTTCGTAATTTGTTACATAATAATCCTAGCATTCTTTAAATTGACCAAATAAACCTGCTAAAATTAAATTAACAGTTTAACTTTCATCATTTTCTTAAATTTTATAAACTGTTGTTGCCATATTAATATTTTTTAGAATATTGATAATTTTGTATTCACTTTTCTTATCTATATTCCATTCATGAACCCTATGGGTATCATAAGAATTTTTGCAAAATTGATTCCTTTTTTCATATTGAATATTTGCAGGTGTGCATCTTGAATAATAATTTCTAGTATAATAATTTTGATTTAATTTTTGTCCTTGCTTTGAAAGGTATCCTATATAATTTCCATGCATTTTATTAATTTGTTGATTTTCTAAAATTTGATTTTCTAATTGATCTATTTTTGAAACAGTATTAATATTTTTCAGAGTTTTCCCATTGTCTCTTAAGGAATTTCATTTATAGTTAATTTTTGTAATTTTATATTAATTTATTTTAACATTTCTTCATTATCATTTGATTTTTTTAATTTTATATTTTTTAATTCTTCTTGGATCATTAAAAGTGGGTTATTCTAATTTGGTTTTATTTCTTAATTTTTCAGGATTTTGAAGTAATATATGATTTGTAATATTATTTATAGAATTTTCTACACTATTTAGCTGCGTAAATATTGTATGAAAAATTACATTTAAATAATTGTTTTGATGTTGAATATTTTTTATTTTTTTATTTATATTAACTTGCAATTCTTTTTCAGGTGCTTCTATTTTAAATGGAGAAGCAATTATTAGGAATTCAGAGTGTGCTATTTTAATTTCTTTTAAAGGGGGATGATTTCCTATAATTTTTTTATTTGATGAAGTTTGCCATTGTTGTTTCGATTTTTGAAGCATATTTAGAAAATTTTTATTATTTTTATATGGTACCTTTTTTGTATATGTTGCAGAATTTTTCTCTTTTTCAAGACCTTTTACGTAGTAAACTTTTCTTAGTTTTTTTTTTTTCTTGCTTCTTTTTTGTCTTTTGTCACTACATATTTTTTTGGTCCTCTTGTTGCGTGAATAATGTTGCTGAATTATGTTTCTTTTGGACTTGTTTGCTGCTAGTTTCTCCATTATTTGATGTTTTGGAATTTAAATTTGAGAAACAAGTGCCAATTTTTTTAATGAGAATTATTTTGTATGTTTTCTTGATGACTTCCTAGTAATGTTTACGTAAAAGTGGCAGCCTTTATTTTCTATCTTTTGCTCTTCTACTTTATCTTTTGTTTCTTTTTTTTTTCTTGTATTTTCTTGAACAATTAATTTTTTCTTAAAGGGGTAATATATATTTTTATTTTTGCAATAATTTTCAAACCATTTAAAAAGGTATATATGTTGTTGCTTTTTCTCCATATTTTTTATATAAAGATCCCTTAAATATTTTCTATATTCCTAGAGAAATTTTGAAATATACCATTCTCTTTTTTCTATGTTTGCTTGAGCAAAATAATGGACTTTTAGTAATTCATGATTTATTTTTAAATTTTCTTTTAAAATATTGAGTTGATTTTGTATTTCTAAATATGTTGGAGAGGTGGATTCTTGTGTTAGAGCTTAATCTATTTTATATTGGTGTTCTAGAATATTTTTATTATAATTTATCCGTTGTA
Source organism: Saraca asoca (assembly GCA_026873985.1). Lineage (NCBI taxonomy): Eukaryota > Viridiplantae > Streptophyta > Magnoliopsida > Fabales > Fabaceae > Saraca > Saraca asoca. The sequence continues at coordinate 674 of JANHAO010015308.1, read as the reverse complement.
ATTTAACTAATCTTACTTTTATTTCTTGTTCTATTCTTTTTCTTGGATCTAAATCTAATGAATCTATTGAACTTCTAGGAGAAAATTTTGAAGAAGTTGATCTTCTTGAAGTAGTAGGTCTATATAAACTTGAAATTCTTTTGAATCTTAATGTCACATCTCCAGAAGGGATTTCTATTATTTGGTTAATTGTTATGTTTTTAGTGCTTTGATATTGACATTGGTTTTTAAAACTATGTAATAAATTCTAAATATAATATCTATGTGTCTTGTTCCTTCTACCCAAATTCCTTCTTTTGTTTTGATAATTAAACTAAAAAAAATAAATATTTTTGGATCATTGAGGCTTATAGTGTAATCTAGAAAACAATTGAAGTATACTGGACCATTATGGAGATTTGATTCAAGATAAGCTAATATTAAATTTTTTGAAAGTTGTTGTTTTGATATCTCTTAAGATTATTAAGACAAGAGTATCTATTTCTAACATATGAAGCAGCGTTGCAGCTACTTAGATTAATCTTATATGTAAATAATTATAATGTTTATTATGTTAATCCATCATTGGTTTCGATAAAAGAGGTATTGTATCATAAGTTTTATCAATACTTAAATTATGTTCACATGTTACAATAACATAATCTTGAAGAATATCAAAAGTTCCTTTTTGATAA
>JANHAO010015307.1:0-14885 GCA_026873985.1 Saraca asoca | reverse complement strand
ACATCTAAAAATATCAATCCTCAATCAAATACAATAATGTAACATTTTTAAGATTTTAGTTGAGAGTGAATAAGATTAAGCATCACTCTCAAGAATTATATTATTAGAATTTCATGTTCGTAGATTTTGCATACTAAATGCTCTTATTATATAAATAACGGTTTTAATTTTATAATTTTAAAATGAAATATTTTTAAAATCTAACAATGAAATGTTATCATTTTTTGAGACATCGATGGGTGCAAAATTAGTAAGATCTAATTATATTGATGTTGTCTATCAATCCTAGGTCCTAGGTCTTAGATCTTGATCAGGAAACTGTTACACTTTAGATCTCACCGTCAAGAGAGTTTTTGAACTCTCAATCTTGGTCACTTTCCTTAACAACATCAATAACCAAATAAAAATTGAAATTTGAAACCAATTAAGACGATCTACGTGCTAGTTTACCAGAACTTCTTCAAAACAGTAGGTTGCCTTCACAACTAGTTTACCCTTCACAACTATTACTGATAGCTCAGCGCACCTAATCAGCTTGACATCTCGCTGCAGTGAGTGCACACATAATTGCTTGTTATGCTTCTCACGTCGCCTTACCTCAAGCATATTTAATTACTTGTGAACTTCTTCAAATTAAAGCACAATCTAAATGTTGTCGAACTCATGTCACTATTGACTCATGGTTTTCAAACAAGCATAAAGCTCGTTGTTGGACAAATCATGTTGGCGCTCAAGTCTATTTTCAAACGAAGTGGATTAATTCCATCAATAGAGCATTAAGCTCCCAATTTCTTCAAGTATGACATGTACTAATCGACGTATGAAAAAATATGAAAAAGTTTGAATTTTAACTTCTACAGTGCTCAAACAACCAATTATACATTCGAAATGTCAAGAAAAAGGGTAATCTTCATTACAAAATCTCTTTCAACGAGATGAATCTATACAAGAAAATTCTTAGTACAAAGACTGGGGGAAACCCACAACTATAATAAGTAAGAGGAACCGGCCTTTCGGAAGTCATGGCCCATGAACAGGCCAAGTAATTCCAGGTCCTCTTTCGTATCTTCCTCCAAAGTTAAGAGCTCATCCCTCAACTCCTCAACTCCCAAACGTCTGGGAAAACCAGTCGGAACATCTTGCCATGTGAAGAGACCAGAGAGCATAAGTGAAGAGCTACCTTAATCATAAAGAGGCGGCGGAGGAAGGTAATAAAACTTTTTGGGATTCTCAAAGAGGAATCACCCTTGGAAACTTCCCATAACAAAACTTCCTAAGATCCTTGGGGAGGAACTCTTGTGATAGACTACGAACATCTTCCAAGCTTCTATTAAGGATTCTCATTATCATAAACATGGGGGGGCTTGTCTGAACATCCATTGGGTAACTCTATGAAGAAGAGAAATTTTTCACACTTTATATAGACTAGTCCAACCCTTTGCTGAAGGATCCGGAAAATGCCCAGCTGTCCTTGATCAAGTGATTCAATACAAACTAAGATTGCCACACCAACAGCTGCGAGACAAATATAGTAAAAGTGCAATTAAGCATGGAATGAAAAAGTCAAAGCTTGACATGACCACATAACAGGCCATGCACTAAGACTCTGACTAAACGATAGGCTACAGGTAGAGTACTTGGCAACCTTACCAACTGTGAACAGAGGTCCCTACTTGAAGAAAGTAACTCCCAATCCCCAAAGCGAACTACGAGTTAGGGTACTAGTGTTATAGGTGTTTTATGGACTAGGTGGAATGGGCTAACAAAGGCCCAATGGATCAAACCAGAATAAATAGTGCAGCCCAATCTGAAGCGAGGTCACTGAGGCTAGATGGTAGCTCACACTACGCAAGCTCGGTGCCCTCAGTAAATCAAAGGCTACAGCGTTCTCCCCCCTTCAGTGCAATTGGAAACAGCTCATGTTTGACTGACCGTCTGAACATACCTCTAACTTACATCTCAGCCTCCAAAGTCCGACAATGATTTACCCTGCATTTATTATCTAATGCCAAGCATTTATTGCCTGTTACGGCTGTAATTATAGTCTTACAATGATAAATTATGACTTGTAACCTTCCCTGCTTCTATAAATAGAAGGAAAGCTCATTGTAGCAAAGATAGAAAAAAACTACCTGTTGAAACTCTATCAAAATATAGATAGAAAACAACAATTCTTTGTAGTTCTGCTAAGAAAAGCAGAGAAATAACTTCAGAAAGCAAACACATTTATCGTGGATGTAGGGATCGTACTGACTTTAACCAAATCACGTTAAAATCTTTCGTGTCCTTTCAGTTTGCTTCCTTCTTCTTCTTGCTATTTCTCTACTTTTTAACGTCTTGTGTAACAGTTTAATTTTCAGAACTTTCAGTTGATCGATTATCAAAATCGACCGTTAATAATAATAATAATAATAATAATTATTATTATTATTATTATGTACATGTGAAGGATAAATGAAAATATTATAAAAAAAAAAGGTAAAGGGACGTTTAAATTATACAATTATAAAAAAGTTCAATTTATTTAATTTTGATTAAGTTTATACACAACATCGTAAAAGAGATTTAGATTAACATTCATATATGTTTTGTCGAATCATAAAGAGTGCTAAAATATTTTTTTTCCTCTTCGTAAAAAATTTTAATTAGTTTTATTTTTTAATGATACAAAACTTCTATCCATTAATAATGTAATAAGTTTACATTAAGAGTATGTTTGAAAATACTGCTTTAACACCTAACTAAATAGATTCACATATAAAATTAGATTTTATTTATTTGATTTGTTCAAATTGAATATCAAATTAAGTAAAAATCCATTAAATTTCTTCAATGACAATTGTCTCATTGAATATATTCAATAACTACTCCGATTTTAATGAAATTTTATTGGATAAGTATAATGACCAATAACATTATCTCTTGTTTTGGGATAATAATTAGATGTATCATTCATATATATATATATATATATATATATACACACACACACACACACACCTCATGCATAGAATTTTTTTATATATATTAAGTTTTTCGTGCATAAAATTTTTAAAATTATATACAATTTTAAAATTTTATGATAATAATTTTAAATTATTAACTAAATCTGATGCTTAAAGTAAAAAATTATTTAAATGCTATAAATTTAATACTTAATAAATTAAACATTTAAAATTTAGTGTTTATTTTCAATGTTAAAAGTTTTTGCGTTGTCAAACATACCCTTACCAACTTTAAATTAGACTAATTCATGAATCTAAATTTCATTATCTCTCAGTATCAAATATTTTACAATATTATGAACAAAAAGATGTCACATCATTAGAATAAAAGAGTAATTAAATATTTCTTAATAACATTTGAAGTGTTTTAAGTAGCAATTTTTTGTTAAATGGGGTAAAAGCGTTTTAATTGGCAATTTTTTTATTAAATGGTAGTATGGGATTAAGTGATAATGTGAAACACTTTTATGCAATATGAAATTAATTTTGATATATTATTATGTGTGTTTTAAAGATCATCTGCAAAACACTTTATATCAATTGTGCATTAAAAATTAAATCTCTGATATAATTCTGTTAATAAATTATAGAATAAAATATTATTTATAATTTGACCATAGGTACATTTACCATTTCACAAGTAATAGTACACAAAATTTTGAGATTGAAATTAAAAAAAAAAAAAAGTTAAACAGATATTTCATAAGTTATATTTTAGATTTAATTATTAGTTGGTTGAGCAAGGAAAGTGAAATATAATATTTGACAAACAAAAAGGAATATTTCTATAATTGCATTATATCTCATAAGGTGCTTAATATATCTGTTATGGTGGTAAGTTTCCTTTAGATTGTATTATGGATGCATGTACAACAGATTATGGATAAATGAGTAAGTATTTTTTTTTTTAAATTTGTACTCAGAGAATAAAACTGGATAAAAGCTAAAAAAAATACATATCTCTTAATTTTTGAAAAGTTAAAAGATTATAAAATTAAAAACAAATAAACAATTAAATCTAAATTTATTATTATACGAAAAGACTTCACCAAAAAATAAAAATGACATGATGTTATCAGAATAATACTAAATGATGCTAGCAAACTGGATAAAGGAGATTCATTAAGTTTGAGTTTCATCTAGTTTTCTAAAAAAAAAAAAAAATCAAACTATTAGATATTTAATAAATTTGAAGAATAATTATATGTATTATTAGAATAATACTAACATGACGTTACCAAGGAGATTCATTAAGTTTGGGTTTCATCTACCTTTCTAAAAAAAAAATCAAACTATTAGATATTTAATAAATTTGAAAAATAATTATATCAATCTAAATTTAGTTTGCATAATTAAAACTTTCCACCTTTAAAACTTCTAGTAACTTGTCATTACGACCAAACTTCGATCCACTTCTCTCTCTCCTTACCCATTTCTATTTCTGTAACTTCCTCTCTTTCATATAATAATGCTTAATTAATTTCTCAATAAATAAATAAATTCAAATTTCTGAACATATTCCAGCGCGTGTCAAGTGACTAGTATATAAATGGGGAAGTAGGACGAAATATTTGACCCCTTACACTATAGAGTATAAATATCATTTTTATTAATTATGATGTGAATTTTGCTTAAGAAATTAAATCTTTGGATTATGTTTCCATTACTTGAAAAAAAAAATCATATCAGTAGATATTTTTGTAACTTTTGTAAAATATTTTCATATTTTTTTAATTTGTTATTGAAAATTATAATTTTGATATAATACATCATATTTAAGCATTGAAAAAATAATGATTACAAGTAACCATTAAGAAACATTTGGGGTTAATTCACCACCCGTACAAAATTATTAGGCAATATGTTGAAAACCTTAAATTTGAATCTCTTTACTGTTAATTATTCAAAAATGTTAACTAACTAATATTGATCAATAATGATTATTTAATGGTAATTAATCATTTTTTATTAATTAGTAGAAATTATTTGACCGCAATTAATCATTTTTTTTATTTAATTCTATTTAAGATCTAGATTTAGTTAGTGGTGGTTTCATCTACGAAATTAAGTATTATCAATTCAATTCTTATTTAAAGTTTTAATTGTTTAGTGGCAGTTGTGAAGTGAAAATTGTAAAAATGTGAGTATAAAGTAGGTGGTTGAAACTGCTGAGCGGATCTTCTCCGGGCTTTGTGGGTTTTTGGCCATGAATACGAAGGGTGTTAATTTGGAGTTGAAAAAAAGGAGAAAACGACTTTAAGTGTTTGAAATTGGGAAAAGAATGAAAGGTACTTGAAAGAGAGGCTATAAACCATGTTGTACCTCTTACACGTAGCAATTTTCATAATGGCCTTCGATCAAACTTCCATTAAACAAAGGCAAACTGAAATTCCACGAATAACTTGGTCGGCATTATTTTTTCTATTTTTTTATTATAACCACAATGATAAGTCATCTAAGATATATATATATATATATATATATAAAATATTTTGGGATTTAACTTAGAACATTAAAAGGAAAAGAAGATAAATTGAAATTTCGAGAATAACTTTGTTGGCATTACCTTTTTTTATGTGACAAGTGACATTGCACCACTAAACATGTCAATCTTTATTAATATTATTTTACCATTGTGTAATTATGCATTTTAACGCAAATGTCCCAACCATTATAGAGTAATAAATAATGGCTTTATCTACAAATTTTACTAGTTTTTATGAAATTTTAATGTAAAAATCATAAAACTAATAATTTTTTTATAAAAATCATGTTACAAATGTATATAAATTTTGCATGTAACAAATATATAAAAAGTTATAACTTGATCATTCAATGATTCAAAGGAATTGAAATTCTTTTATTTCTTTGAAAAAGTTATCAGAGATTATATAAAAAATATAACTTTTAATCAAAAAAATCACTTTTCTGCACGGTCCTTATTGATCGGAAAGAGCAAGTGACGGTGCAAAAAGGTGTCATAATCGGCATTCTTATATCATAAGTTGTTAACAACATCCAATGGCAAAGAATCCTTTTTAGGAGCTACGATCGGCTCTAGTTCCTCCTAGATCCCCACTTTGACCTTTTTGGTTGCGAGGGCAGGAATTTCAGATAAAATTTCCTACTTACCTTTAATGGTTTCTTCTAAAGATGTCTTTCACTTCTTATACGACAATGTCTTACTTCATCTAGAGGCAATCTCAGGTTGATTGGTAGGAAAGGACCCTCATGTTATTTCAATAGGAGGAGCTAGTTCAAGCTATGTAGTGGGAGGCATTATTGGCTTCTCCCTAGCCAGAACATGGGTACGAATTTCAACTAATTACTAGTTCAATATTTTTGTATGATAGATTCTATAACTTCAACGTGTAGCCAACAATATGTAAATAACAAAAACAATTTAGAAAAATGAAGTCAAGCAATGATAAGATAGTAAAGAGGAAAGCAACATAACTAGCACAAATTAAGCATTGAAGGGGTATAGTGCTAACAATCAAATGATAAGATCCTAGTTAGCCCTAAAAAGATCGTCAACGGAACACCTTTAAGCCAGTTTTGTAGGCTTAGACCATTAGAAGTGGTAAATCGAGTTTCTTTCTTGGAGAAAAAAGAGATGAAATCCCTCAACCGTTGGAATTTTAAAGAATGAGTGTTTCCAAGTTCGAACATTGGTAAGTATATTCTCAATAAAAACTTGTTCTAGTTACTGGAAGAAGTGCACCCATCCCTCATTTTTTTGTTGAGAGTAAGTGAAAAAGAAAAGAAATGACTCCATGGTAGGAATAAGGCGAAGTTGAAGGCTAAGAACTTCAAAACACAAGAAAAAGGCCTAAGCATTCCAAGTCAGCTGCAAAGGGCAAATGTCCACAGCCTGTAGAACATTCTTATGTAAGGCAGATGTGCAGGTGATCAACTACATCCACATAAAACATAATAAAGGAGGAAGTATCGTAGCTGTAAGCCTACTCATCCTATAAGGCGTGCTCGAAAACAATGCCCTCGATAAACTCCTTTTGAATGTGGACGCTTTCAAGTTCACGGATTACATTAGGGTCCTACCATTCAAGTGTGGCAGCTATACATTTAACGTCCAGATGTACGTCCTATAAACTGTTAAGAGCAGTATTGATCAGGTGTACTCTTTCTTGCCCATGCTCATCATGAGATTGTTCGCCATGATCATTAGAAAAAAGCAAGCAAAGCGATAGATAATATTTTCAAGTGTGTACTCCTCAATGTTAGAGAAGGAGTCAGAGTCAGATGATGATAGGTCGATGGGGTCGCTCAATCTACTGGACATGAAGGGGAGAAGCATAATGATGAAGGCCATCTTCAAAGAAAACAAGTATGGTCAGAACAAGTAGAACAAAAGAAGGGAAGGACGTTCGAACAAGGATAGTTAAAGGAAGAAAGAAGGTCACAAAGAAAAATAAAAAAAATGGAGGAGAAAGCACCAATCTCTCTAATAGGGCATAAGAAAAGACAAAAGAGAGAATCAGGGTATAACTACCAGTAAAAACCACCACGACCGGTGTAATGCATGAAGAAAGAGAAAAAACAAGCCACAAAAACAAAATAAAAAATGTCACAAAAGTAAGGATGAGAAATTACGGACAGGAAACTATGGTACTGAGGCTAGAATTTGAGAAAACATTGTTTGGGAAAAAAGTTATGAGCAGTGGCAGCAAAGTTGGGGTTGAACAGCCAAAAGTAGAACAGAAGTGACTCCAAGAAAGGAGGGCTTTTATAGGTGAAGCAAGACAAATCCAACGACCAAGAAACTCTTATATGGATGACTCAGATGGTGATCCGTGATGGCAATGTAATTTTTCCATGTCCTGAGGCTTCTCGAGACATTAAATCATCATTGTTGACAGTGCAAAAGAAGGCTAGCCTAGGAAATTAAAACATTGTCGAGAGGATTAGTCACGTCCCCATCGAGCGAGAAGAAGAGAAAATGACATAGTCCAAAATAACCAATGATCTTTAGATGTTCAAACAATGATTGATCAGCCAGGACTAAATTAGGAATCAACATTTTAGCTCAAGTCACCTCTTGCCAATCAATCACTCCCCTAGGTCAAACGACCTAAGGTATAGGCCTACCAACTGTTTAACCAATACTTGGCAGAAAGCGTGATCAAATCTACATAAACATGACACTGGCAACCGTTTAGCGAGATTCTCATTAACATCATTAACGCATTGCAGACACGTGATAATAGCTCATTTGCCCAGAAAAAAGCTAATTTGCACACTCGACACCCATAGATACCCATAGGTATTCCTCTTCTCAAATTGTCTTCTATATACTTAACAAAACTTTACTTAAATACTGATTTAGACATTAGAGCATACTCGACAAATCACTTCCGTCTTGTGCAGCTTACCTTTTAGTGCTTGCAAGTTATTATTTGACTGATCTCTTTACCGCCAGTCAACATAGCATTTGAGGGAGTTTCAAATGGTAGTACAGGATTAAGTGATAGTATAAAACACTTTTATACAACATGAAATTAATTTTGATATACTATTATGAGTGTATTTTAAAGATCATCTGCAAAACACTTTATATAAGTTGCGTATTAAAATTGAATCATTGATATAATTCTGCTAATGAATGTTTAAATTTTTTATTAAGTTAAAATTATAGAATGAAATATTATGTATAATTTAACTGTAGGTACATTTATCAAGCTAAGGATCTTTAAAAGTCACAAGTAATAGTAAACAAAGTTTTAAGATTGAAACTTAAAAAACGGGTTAAACAAATATTTCATAAGTTACGTTTAGATTTAATTATTAGGTAGTTGAACAAGGAAAGTGAAATATAATATTCGATAAATGAAAGGGAATATTCCTTTAATTTCATCATATCTCATAAGGTGCTTAATATATTTGTTATGGTGGTAAGTTTCATTTAGATTGTATTGTGTATGCATGTATAAGGGATAATGAATAAATGATTGAGTAATTTTTTAAAAACAGAAATGGATGCGAGCTAAAAAAAATTGCATATTATATATATATATAGAGAGAGAGAGAGGGGGGGCTGCTACTACTATGGTAAGAAGTGGGATTTATTGAGTTTGGGTTTCATTTTCTATCAAAAAAATTCAAATTATTAGATATTTAATAAATTTGAAAAATAATTATTTCAATTTCAATTTAATTTGTAGTAATTAAAACAATCCATTTTTGAAATTTTGGATAACTTCCTATCACAACCACATTTGAACCCACTTCTCTCTCTTTATTCATTTCTATTTCTTTAACTTCATTTCTTTTAGACAATAATACTTAATTAACAATTTACTATTTAATAAATAAATAAATCAAAGCTTTTGAACACGCATGAGAGCACGTGGGAAGAAAGTAATATATCAAGAGGGGAAGTAGAATGATATACTTGACCCCTTTATATTATAGGGTATAGATATCATTTTTATTAATTATGATGTGAATTTTGGTTAAGAAACTACATTTTTTGGATTATGTTTCGGTATTATTTGAAAAAAATTCATATCAATAACTATTCTCATAATTTTTGTCAAACATTTTTATATTCTTTGTAATTTTTTAATTAAAAATTACAACTTTTATATAAAATTTTGAAAATATAATTTATGTAACTTTGAATAATAGAATCATAATTTTCAATGTAATTGTTAGTTGTTACACATAAAATTTATACACAATTGTAATTTTTTATGAAAAATTATAAAATTTTATATAGAAAAAAATTATAACTAGCTATATTTTTAACTTTATCAAACTTGCAAAATCTTCTTGTACATATTAAAGCATTACTCTAAAACATTTTCATGCCCGATACAAGCCCAAACCCGTTGACATAGAAACACATACCACATTTGAGCAATAGATCCGACTCGTTCCGGAAAATCCACAATTCTGCTCAATGCATGTGGCTTTTCAAGGAAAAACCCAATTTAGAGAAAGAGAGGACTGGCTTCATCGAGATTCCATTTTGATATATTATTCTGGATCAAACCCCTACTTTGATTTTATTCGTCTTTGGAATTAAAGTCCAACTTTTTAGTTTTTGGCTCAACTATTGAAGAATGAATTTGGGCTCAAAAGGGAATGGAGGATTCAAACAGACACAATTTTTTTTTATCTATATTGGGCTCTCTTTTTTGTTTTTTTGGTTATTTTCGTAATTGACTTTCAATCATGTTAAAATGATAAAATAAGATAATTATATGATTTAAATCAACAATAGGGTATTTTAGGTATTTTGTTGTGAAAGATTAGTATGGATTGAACTCAAATGATTGAAATAAAAGTTCATTTGCAATAATTTTAAATTTATATTTAAGTATAGTATTTTATTATCTTTTAATGGAAGTTTGTAAATGATTTATAACGGGAAAAGAATATTTGAAAATGTTTACTCTTTATTTTTTTAAAGTACATAGTATTTTTTCCATTAAAATATGACATTCTGTCTCAATATTTAAAGATATTGGTTCAGAAGATACTAAATATGCAAAAAATTATTTTACAAGGATTTTGGAATTGTGTGAATTTTAGTGTAGCACACAATATATTCATAATTACGACATCATCATGAAGGAACTGTGTGTGTGTGTGTGTGTGTATATATATATATATAACATTATTTGTAATTTTAATGTGTCTTTTCATGCTGAATTGGATGTGCATTTGCAGTCGGATTGAGAATTGGTATGTATAATAATTTGATTTAATCATAGAATTGTTTTTATGATCAAATTAGATTGAATTGGTTAAAATTGGACAAATCGAACAAAATTGATGAACCAAAATTGATTTTCAAAAATCAATTGACTTATTTTTTTATTTTTTTTTTTACGATTTACCTTTAAATTGAATTATTTTTTTTACACTTTTTAATCGTAAAATAAATTTTTAAGAAGACATATCAAATAAATGATCTACAACTATAATATTTTATTGATTATTAACTTTTTTTTGGAACTTATAATAATTTTATTTATTATATTTATGAACTTTTATTTATTGTAAACTTAAGTTTACAAATTACACTATATGTTAAGTATTTTTTTATGTAATTGAATTTAATCTATTTGATTTTTTTATTATAATATTATTCAATTCAACTATTAATTTAACCAATTAAACTAATTAAAGAGTAATTTGATAATTTTTTTAGTTTGATATCCAATCCAATTTTTAAGTATTAAAACTATTTTGCTATTCATCTACTCTCTTTAACTTTTGTGGTTATATTGTATTGAAGCCAAATTTTGCACACCTATATTAAAGCATATTTCTTATTAAATTAGTTTATTATTGTCCACTCTTGACTTAGGATATTCATGAAAAAATTTGATAAATAGCAACTATCACTACCCGATAACTCTCTGGCTAAAATTGTACATGCAAGATGTCAACTTTTAGTTACTATATCAACTTTTTAATAAATTTGAGCTACATTTAGATATTTAAGGCATTTAGGATTTTGTCGCCCATACAACTAAAATCTCATGCATAACATATTCGCAAATCAACATGAGCATATAATCGGAGCATTAACGCATAACGAATATCAAAAAATATGTCACACAAAAAGCCTTTAATGTATGTCGAGAAGAGATTTAAAAAATAATAATAAGGAAAAGGGCAACTCCATATTATTAATATATATCTCATTATATAGTTTTGAGTGTATAGAGAGAGTATCTTTAAGCTCCATACTCTGATCTCTAACCCAAGTCACAGTGCCTACCTGGTCAACGTACGTGCCCTCCTTAAAGAGTATTCTAAACAAAAGGCTTGATCGTAAGAGTAGACGTACTTTTTCTGAGTTAACATAAGAACTATACTCCTAACTCCTAAGGATTTTAATATGTCATCTCATTTAGACACAAAAATAAAAATATAAGAATTGTAATTATGTACTTTTCTACTCGTACTGGATAACAATAGATGCTAAAAAGATACAAATATCCTCGAAATAGGAAAAATTTAGAAAAACAATCTATAAGTGCATTTACTTCTAAATTGGCGCTACAAGACCTTTTCTTCATACTTTATTTTTATACCAAGTTTCATCCAAAACTAAACACATCTACCTAGTGAATTGGTTCATAAGGCTAACTTAGGACATTTTCTCCTACTTCAAATATCAATGCCCTTATTGACGCCTTAATCTGACACAACTTTCATAAAGGTCTCTCTTTTCAAGTGCTAGCTTTTCGAATCTTCACATGGGTCTTTAGCCCATTCCACTTGAACTTTTTCTTCAACTACTCTATTTGTCTCTTTAAGCCAACATCATTCTAGAAGCTTTGATAAATGACACCCTTAACCTAACATAACTTTTAGGACTGTTGTCAGTCTGTTGCTTCTCAACTCCTCTCTAGACTTCTTCTCAGCTTTGTCTCCTTAAACTTACATCATTGTACATTTGTTTTCTCCCCCCCCCCAACTTTGGATAGTTGCCTTTGCAACTTTAGTATCTTCCGAGATCCTACCTCTACAAACTTTGTATTCTACGTTCGTAGACTCAACTTCATTGTCCTAACACAAACTCACGTGTCATTGTTATCATAACTCTCCCGGCTCTGTCACCTTTGTAACTTCACCTATCTCATTACTTCTGTAGCATTCGAATTGTTACCTTCGTAACTTGTGCTTGCCTCATTACCTCTGCAACTTGCCACACATTGTCCCTGCATAACTCTTGACTTGACTTACTACATCTGTAATTCTCAATTTGACTTGCTAACTCTATAACATAAGTGTGTGCTACCTTCTTAGCAAAAGTCAAATATTTAGACTTCAATGTAAGCTAGAGCTTGACTCAAAACAAAAGTAATAACTATGAAACTCAACTCAATTATAACTTTTTAGTTTTGTTGATAATACATGTAATTTAAAAAAATTATACTACTTTAAAAGTATACTTTTTTTCTTTTTTACATAATTACATCAAAGAATACTATATTACTTGAATTGGGCTCATATAGACATTTGAATCCATTAAAGATTTGAACCGAACTTTAATTTAGTTGAATTTGAGCAATTCGATTTAACTATCACTCTTGATCACAATACCCCTCCACTATCCATTACCACCCTCAAGGTCATCACCATACCCTCTAACCATTAGCGATCACCACCAATTCCAATTTTATCTCTTTTCACCACCAATAACCACTATTTCCTCCTCCTTTTATCATCACCAACCACTACCTTCTTTTACCCTTATTATCCCCACCATCAATTATTGCTTATTATAATTATCCATTGTCATAATCCTCCGTTACTTACTATCTACTATTTTCTATTAACATCTCTACTCACAATATAATAAAAAGATAATTGTAACCAACGTTAGTACAATATCCAACGTTTGGTATAGCTGCATTGTATTTAGGCATTGAAAAATAGTGATTACAAGCAACCATCAAGAAACGGTTGGAGTTAATTCACAACCGGTACAAAGTTATTGGACAATATGTTAAAAATCTTAAATTCAAATATCTTTACTGTTAACTATCCAAAAATGTTGACCAATTATTATTGATCAATAACGATTATTTAATAGCAATTAACCTTCTTCTATTAACCAGTAATAATTATGTGACGGTAATTAACTGTTTTTTATTTAATTCTATCGAAGATGTAAATTTAGTTAGAAGCGGTTTCATCTATGCGATTAAGTATTATCAAGTCATTTCTTATTTGAAGTTTTAATTGTTTAGTGGCAGTTGTGAACTAAAAATTGTAAAAATAAACAGTGGGTGGTTGAAACTGCCAAGTGGATCTTATCTTGGGCTTTGTGGGCTTTTAGTTATGAATATGAAGGGTATTAATTTGGAGTTGAAAAAGATGAGATAACAATTGACGTGTTCGAAATTGGGAAAAGAATGAAAGGCGTTTGAAATAGAGGTTATAAACAATGTTGTACCTCTTACAGTCGAGCAAAGGCAAGCTGAAATTCCAAGAATAACTTGGTCTGGCATTATTTTTTCTATTTTTTTACTATAATCATAGTGATAAATCATCTCACATATACATAATATTATGGAATTGAGCTTAGAACACTGAAAGGGAAAGAAGATAAATTGAAATTTTAAAAATAACTTTGTTGGTGTTATTAATTTTTTTTTTTGTAATAATAGAAGTGATAAATTATTTAACACACATAAAATAATTGAATTCAAAGAAAAAATCTTTAAAAATAATATTAAATAGTATTACACCGCTAAAAATATCAGTCTTTTACTGATATTATTTTATCATTACATAATTATATATTTTATCATAAATGTCTGAATCATCATAAAGTAATAAATAATGAGTTTTTTTTAGAAATTTAATTGATTTTTATGAAATCTTAATATAAAAATTATAAAGCTTATAATTTTTTTTTATAAAAATCTTACAACTTTTCCATAAAAAAGTTATAAATATATATATATATTGATTTTACATGTACCATGTACATAGGTTACAACTTGATCATTCAATTATTAAAAAAGATCGAAATTCTTTTATTACTTTGAAAAAGTTGCCAAATATTATTTAAAAATGTAATTTTTAATAAAAAATTACAAAATACATATTGATACAAGTTTTTTTTTTAATATTACCACCTATTGCTATCATGACCTTCACTAGTCATCTCTCATGACCATCAGCTTTTTTCTTACCCTTCAAAAGCCACCCACTCTCTTACGCAGCACCACTTCTTACTAACACATTTTTGTAGAAAATAATAATAATAATAAATTAAATTAGTATGCCAATTTTGAATAAACAAATCAAATACATCTAAAAATATCAATCCTCAATCAAATACAATAATGTAACATTTTTAAGATTTTAGTTGAGAGTGAATAAGAT
>JANHAO010015306.1:0-14887 GCA_026873985.1 Saraca asoca | reverse complement strand
CAAATATCTTCATCAAAGTGTGTTGAGATGCATATCTTCATGGCAATTTTATTCCAAGAATGAGTGGAAGAAAATTGTTATGAAGGAGAATGACGGATGAGTTGCAGTAGGTCAATCTTTGATTTTGTGATCTGAGCATATATTCTCTTTTTCTTCTTGTTCAACTCAGTTTGTTGTTTAACTATCTCACTGTTACTAATGATGATGGATTTGGTGGGAAGCAAAAGACAATTTTCCAAAGTGAAGGAGATCTATTTTTCATTCACAAGATATTTATTCTATTTTAATTATTTTTTTAAAATTGTGTTAAAGTTAATTTAAAAGATTAATTTTCACCACAGATATGAGAAGATCTTCAAGGGGGAGTAATCAAGACAAAAATACTATTGATCGTGCCTGGGTTTTTTAGGTTCTATTGTATTTCTTGTTTTAAATAGTTTTGAAATGAGATGTAAAAGTTAATTAATGTTATGACTTTTAGTTATACACATGAATATTTAATTATCTTTTGATTTGTAAGTAAGACAAGTTATATTTGAAACTTTTAAATATATTCAAATTTGTGTTATATGGATTTATTATCATATTGGTTTTTATTTTATATTGATTTCTTATTATACTATGGGTTTGTATTTTTATTTTACAGTGATAATTAGTGTCATTAATTAATATAATAAATAAAATGCATGGCTTGAAATTTTTTAAAAAAATATAAAAAAAGTTTAGTGATAGGTATGTAACCGTAGACAATATCAGCAAAAATTTTTAAAAATAATAGTGGCAATTGCAAAACCTTTGTCAATTTAAATTATAAATTTTTAAAAATAATAGTGGCAGTTCCATAACCTCTGTCAATTTAAATTGTAAATTTTTAAAAAATATTTGTGGCAGTTATACAACCCCTATCATTTTCATTTCAATTTTTTTTGATAAAAATAAAGATAGTTAACCACCGGAGAATAACCGCTGCTAAATGACATGATTCTAGCAATTGCACATAGCTGCCACTAATGTCAATCCAACGCCATATTTTCTGATGATTCTCATAATCGTTGTCATTGTGCTTGACAGTAGTTTAAACCACCATTATAGTCAATACGTAACTGCCACCATTTTAAGCTTTTTTTTTTTTTTATAGTGCATTGGTCTCTTTGAGAGTTTATAATGGTACTTTCATACTACTTATGAGATGTTTGGTTCAACTTGTAAAAATGAAAAAGGAATGGATTCACATAAAGAGGAATAAAGGTAATGGTAACCATTATTTTTTATTTGTTTGATTTAGTCTAAAAATGGAATCACACAATTTATAATTTATTTTCTTATTGTTTAGTTAGGTGATAGTTTAACAATGATATATGGTGGTTAATGGTGCTAGGTTATGGTAGATAATGGTCAACAACAATATATGGTAATAGGTGTTGGTCAATGATGGAGGGTAGTTGTCAATGGTGGTAAGTTGTGATGGATAGTTGTTAACAGTGGTAGGTGATGATAAGTGTTAGTCAATGGCGGTAGGTAGTGGTGAACAGTGGTGGGTACTGGTCAACAGTGAAAGTTGATACTAAACAGTGGTGAACAATGAAATATGGCTCATTCTTTCTCTCTTTCTTGATGGTTTAGTTAGTGTAGGCATGTGTGGAGGTGAGATGATATAAAAAGATGAGGCAAATGGAAGATATTTATGAAGATTTCCTAAGAAGAATGCATTTTCTTATTAAATGCATTGCATAGGCCTTATTTGGGCAATATGGCTTTCGATGGTATACTTGATATTTTTGTGTGAGTTTTATTGGTTGGAGTCCTAGATGTCTATTTTCTACTTGATTTTACTATTTGACAATTGGACTTTTCTAGGCAAAGTTATAGGCAATTTACCACATATTGCTCAGTGTTGTTCAAACCTAGATTTTGCCTATCTTTAAACAAAATTTGATATAAAATAGCTAGGAGTTAAAATATGAGATTTACATAGGTTAAAGCCTAATATGTCTAGTTTCTAAATTCTTTGACAGATTGTTCATTAAGTATTCTTAGCTTAAGTTATGGTTAAAAAATTATCAATTGTGCAAAAAATCTGCTAATACGTGTATATCACTAATTTCTTTCTAAAGGGTTAGTTGGTCTTTTTTTGACAAATAGGGTCATGTCTTTTATCTTCTTAAATACAAAAGGTATGTCTTGAAGCTCCTTTAAGGGATCCAATTCATGCCTCTTTCTTGATTGTCCTATATTGGGCTAACTTTGAGCCCTATTTTGGTTGGACTTATCCTATTTTTTTCTCCAAAAATCCTAATAACCCAATCTTTAATAGACTTGTTCTTATATCTCTAAAATTCCATTCCATGACCCTAACTATTGGGTTTTATCTCACATATATTATTACTTATTTCATGTTGTGACCTAAATCCTAATAGACTCATTTTCATAACCCATTTTCATATTTCCAAGATTCTAATAATTTTAATTTCTGTTGGGCAGTCTTTAATTCTCTATTACTTCAATGTTCTTATTTCTTGGGCTTACTCTCCAAATTTTTAAGTCCAAATTCTAATGGATATGTTCTTTTGTTTTAGAATTCTAATGGCCTAAGTTATTGGATTTTCCTTTTCTGTATTCCATTATAATTAGAATCATTGTGCGAATATCTTGTACGTGTTGACAGATGTTACAAATTATCCCTTCCTTAAAATTATCATCCTCAAATTTTAAGAAAGCATTGATTTTATGCTAAAGGTTGTAATAAAACCTTCACCAAATAATTGCAAATAGTTTCCTCAAATAGTCTTCTCTATTTCCCATGTAGCTTCTTGATCCCTATGTTTTTCCAAATTACTTTCATTGAAGGTACTTTTTTGGAACAAGTTTTTCAAGCTTATCAATCCATAGTAGTTATTGGTTGTTCCTCACAGGTCAGCTTGTGATCAAATTACATCATCTTATCTTTTAGTACATGGATTTTTCTAAAATTTATGTCCTTAGCATTTCTATATGGAAGACCAGACCTTAGATTATTTCTAAAGTTAGCAAAATTGTCAACAACATGTGTAATAACTATGTAATATCGATAACCTCTTTATCACTAGTTCATTCTTATTTTCGTAATCCTTCAATCTTCTATGACTATTAGGACTTAAATTATTAAAACACCTTCTATGTCTAAAAAATTCATCTTTCTTCCACATAGACATATTTCCTAATAATTCCAACTGGTAAATTACTTTTCTCACTTTCTTGATATTCAGAAATGGTCCTTTGCAACAGATAGCCAATTTCCTTCTTCATGGACAAATCTTTTAAGTACACATGACCACCAACTTAAATTTCCCACTCTCACTTTTGCTTGTAAGTTTTAATGATCCTAGGCTACATTACTTGATAATTTAAATCTCCTATAAATGTGTCTTCAATTAAATCAGGTCTCGCCAATTTGTCTTTATTCTAGGTTTAAACTAACTTACGGAGGGCCTACATGTGCTATTGTATAAGGCTTCAAATAGTACCCTATTTATAGCTACTACTATGTGATAGCTCAATTAGATGTAATTGCTTGTCCCTACTTTCTTCAAACTCTAGGGCATACATCTTTCGTTCTTATAATTACCCAAATACGATTGTAACTTTTTATTATTCGTAATAATCCTATCTTAAGACTCATATACTACTTCTTTGCTTCCATTCTAGTATTTGTATATTTTGATGCTGACCTGCTAGTCATTAATGCTCTTCCTGTCTTGGTTATAGATTAACACTTTATTGTTAATCTATTACGTTTGCCTTCATTCTTTTCCACCAATGAATGTCCTCAGATCCTAATACATATCTCCTAATACATATCCATGGCTATTGGGCATGTCTTATGTGATTATTCATGTCATAACTTAATTATGATGTTCTTTTGTAGCTCACAATTATCCTTTATGATTTATTATTCCTCAAGACTTAAACTTGTTTCTTCTTCTTTGACTATCTTTGCTCTAATTGCAAATACTTAGGATCTTTTTGCTATTCCTAATTGATCTTACTCGTCTATGATTGAATGAATCTAAATATTTATAGTTTGTACAACTTATCCTTGTTTCCCTTACTTCTACTGTAGGCAATTGAGACTTTTCTTAGGTTTTAGGTGCCTTTCTTCTCAAGGCATTTGTTACAACATTTTCCTTCCAAGTAGAGTAATCATAGTCTTTAACTAACTCTTTTCATCATTGTTCTCTGGGGTTAAGGTCCTTTTAATTTAAATATACTTAGGAATTTTGCAATCGATATAGGTTTTTGTAATTTCGATGTTAATGTATACAAGCTTAATACTTAAATAGCTAATTTATTCTTAATGTTATGTTGTGGTCAATCATATCTAATAACACCAAGTATTTTGTCATGGAAAGGTTATATGTAGCTTAATTGTACACTTACTAATTCCTAATCATGTTTTCCATTGGGCGACGATGATCAATACTTGTCTAAAGTTTATTTTGAATTTGGCTTATTTTCAATAGAAGGCATGGCATTACCATTGAACAAAACTTTCATAATTTTCAAGAGTAAGGCACTTGTCACCATAACATTGGATACTTGAGCTTTTTAACTTGTCAAAGCAAAAACTCCAGCTTAAGATCTAGTTACTGTTCATCTTGTATTTCCTTAGGTCAAAGTTCCATGCAAGGAATCGGTTCAAGATTTGCCAATAGGTGGAGGTTTTTATGGTAGTGTTGCAATGAAGGCCATAATTCCAAAATCTATGTACATACTTCTTAACCTTAGTTTGTTATTTTTTTTTTTTGACAATGTTTAGAAATTTGACATATGGGAAAGGTTAGGTGAATAAGCTATCATGGTATTGGAGTTGTTATTGCACCCTATGTCAAGCATCTGAATTTTTTAGCTTTAACTTCCCTAACAATAGGTGACAAAAAATGATTTACTAAGTCTTGCCCAGATTATTCATTATATCAAAGGTATTGCTATTGCATCTCCACTTTTGACACGAACAAATAATGTGCTAAGTTATTTAACTGGCTCAACCAATTCTATTACAATTGCATCATCACATCCTAATATTATTCTGACTTTCTATTTTTTGCCCTATTTCTCTGGGGAGATGAGAAAGAATGCATAGACAAATTCTTCTATTTTTGGTCTTGTTGGCCTTGTTCTAGTATCTGTCATTATATTCTCCCATAAGGTCAAGTTTCAAAGAACTGATTAGATTTATGATTTAGTTTTTTTTTTTTGGGAATTTTCTTGTTTTTATAACTCACTCCCTTATCCTATTACCTCGTGTTAATAGATATAAAGGTTGATGTGCAAGATATGATGATCTATGGTTAAGAAACATAATGATTCGTACAGAGGAGACAAGGTAATCATTCCAAGCAACTATTCATTATTTATGTAAAAGTGTTTCATTCTTAGTTTTCAAAACAAGTGTTTTGTCATTAGAGTTTTGATAGCTTTGTTGTATCCTGGGGTAAAATTTTTCTTTATGTGAGGGGCTATTACACTTAAAAAAATGCAATTATTATTCACCTTAAAGTTATTTTTATTAATATCTTGTCTCCTATCCTATAATTTTCCTAACAACCTTGAGTGTTTACGACTTTTGTAAATATGTTGCAGGTGAACAATTCCACCCATTTACAAGGAATTCAATAACGAGAGTAAGTGATTCATGTTACAGTATTTCAATAACCAAATAGTTCAGAGGCTAAAGCAAAAACTAGCAAAGCTACATCCTCAAGTTCTACGCTTATGCTACACAGTAATTGTTACACTTCAATTGACATTACTATTAACAATTGCAGAGATTGTGTCCATGCATTTTATTTAATAAGGCTATGTAACTGCTTACTATGTCTCATAATAATAAGGTTTTTGGATTTGAATGGAAAAATAATATTTTATTTTTTTAACAATTTTTTTTAATGATATTTGGATTTAGAGATTCATTTCATTTAAAATGTTTATTATAATTTCATTTATGCTGTTACGAAATTCATTATGAAAGATTTCATTATAATTCATTTCATTTGACCTCAAGAACCTTTTAACTACATTCTAATGTTTTATTTTTTATGATGCCATCAAAATATGCTTTTGAATTAAATTTCATGCATTTTTCAATATGTTTCAAACACTATAAAAAATAATGTGATTTTCAATAGATTCCAATATATTTTTTCATTGGAAATTTTTATCAAAAATCAGCCAAAAAAATTAACTGATAATGAAAAGGCCATTGGTTACCAATGATAAAAAATCATTAAAAATATATTAAAAAATTTAACAAAAAATGGGCACGAATTTTCAAACAATTTGCTCATTATTTTGATAAATTTTTGATAAAAATAACTATGCAACTAATTTTCGATGCAAAAATCCATTAAAAATTTGAAAAAACTTATATATCATTTAGGCATGTGATCAACTGCTCATTTCTAATTTCCTTTTGCTTCATGTGATGCACCAGAGCTATTTCTTACTTTCCTAGTATGATTCTTGCACTTTTAACATATTTTTCACAAATTTAAATTGATTAGATTATTCTAAATACTTTATTTTATATTTTTATCAATTGCTTTTGTTTAATTATTATATGTTTTATTAGTTAATTGATTTATTTTATTTTGTTTTCTATAGTTTTGGACTTTAGTTTTTGTGCTAATTTTTTTGTCACTTATCTTATTTGGACACTAAGGTTAGTAAATATTTTTAATTATTAGTTAATTAATTATTTTTAATATAGTAGGAGTTAATTTTTAATTATTAGTTATATTTTCTTATATGTTTGAATTAGGATTGATTAATTATAACTGGTAAATTTTATTTAGAAATTATATACATTTTGAATTAGATTTTATAAGATTAAATAGTTAGATGAAATAGTTAATTGTGTTATTGAAATTACTTTAGGAATTACATATATTTTTGTTTAAAACAAATTTTTATTTTAGAAATTATATATATATATATTTTGATTTTGTTACTTTTTTAAATTAGTAAATGTATTGTTAATATTAATTATTAATTCCCTAAATAGATTTGGTTATTATTTATTTTTATTAAGTAAGAGAAATTTTAATAAAGAAACTATTTATAAAATATAGAAATTCCATAAATAGTTTCTCTTATATATTTTTGTAAACGACTTTATCCCATTTCAATTAACTTTGATAAATAGAATATGGAAACTCTAGAGCATCATAAGTGGATGTATGATAGACTTTTTTCAAGACATAGTGGATATAAGATGAATTTTCTTAATGAGGTGGAAGAATTTATCGATCTTGCAAAAACTTATCCAATTTATATACGTAATGGTTAGATAAGGTGTCTATGCTCTAAACATAAATATAGAAAATTTTTACTTCCTAATAAAATTAAGATTGATTTATATAGAATTGGAAATAAATATAATTATTAATAGTGGACTGATCATAGCAAGAAAAAACATATAGAAAAAGGAGAGTCTTCTAGTAGTATGACATGAGACTTGTATGATGTAAGTAATATATATGAGAACACAGTGTTAAATGCTGATTGGCCAGATGTTGCAATTCACTTTAAATGCAAAGTAGAAGTGCCTCCAAATAGAGATGCCCAAATATTTTATGAAATGTTAAAAGATGTATATCGCCTATTATGGATAGGTTGTACTAATCATTCAGAGCTGTCATTAGCAGTGAGGATGTTAAGCATAAAATCTAACTTCAACTTACCAAAAAATTCCTTTGTTATATAACTTATGATCAAAACACACCCACTTGATAATGTTGTTTCTCCTAACTTTATAAAATGAGAAAGTTAGTGAAGAAATTAGGATTGGGGCATCAGAAAATATACTATCATATGAAAGAGTGCATATTGTTCTATTAGGGGGCTTGATTTGATTAAAAAAAATGTGGAATTTGTGATTCACCTCGATATAGGGAACGAAGGATGGGCGAAAATAGCAAAGAAGTTCCATTTAAGAGAATGTATTATCTGCCCTTAATTCTCAGATTGTAAAGGTTGTATGCTTTAATGAAGTGGGCTCATCATATGAGATAGCATCATAAGAATCAAAAGGATATGGGCTTTCTGTGTCATCCTTTAGAAGCTTGGAAACAATTTGACTAAAAGTACTTAAAGCTTGTAGTCGATCCTCGAAATGTAAGAGTTGAGTTGTGTTCTAACGGATTCATCTATTCGGTGATAATGTTGCATCATAGTTATGTTGGCCAATAATAGTCACTCATTACAATTTACCTCTGGATATGTGTATAACAACTTAATATATGTTTTTAACATTGATCATCCCAGGCCCAAAAAATTCAAAGAGTAAAATTAATGTGTTTATGCAGTCATCGATAAATGAGTTATATGGAATGATGGTGTTCCAATTTATAATATTTCAATGAAGCAAAACTTTCAAATGAAGGCCACATTAATGTGGACCATCAATAACATTCATGTATATAAGATGTTATCTAGTTGGCAAACGACTGGAAAATTAGCTTGCCTGATATGTATGAAATCCACCAAGGTATTCACCTTAAAGCTTAAGAGGAAACGATCATGGTTTGAGTGTCACATATAGTTTTTACCATACAATCATCTTTATAGAAAAAATGAGAATAACTTCATCAAAAATAGAGTGGAGAGATCAGAACCACCTCCAAGATTAACCAGTGAACAATTTTTTTAGCAAGTTTGTTTTACTCCAAAAGTCATAGAAACTTGGCCAATTATATGCTAGGATATAGAAAGCATATTCTAGGACTTGCCATAGTGGCAATCCAACTTACTATGACACAATTATGATGTCATGCACATAGAGAAGAATGTCTTTGATAATATGATTTATACAATGATAGATGTTAAAGGGAAAACCAAAGACAATATTAACGCGAGGTTGGATTTACTAGAATACCGTAGAAGAAGGGAGTGGAACTTAAAAAGGCTATAAATGAAAAAATATATAAACTTAAAGCTTCCTACACCTTAAGCTTAGAGGAGAGAAAGCTAGTCTATGAGTGAGTCAAAGAGTTGAGAATGCTTGATGATTATTGCTATAGGTATTTTTAGACTTATGTGAAATGGGATGGCAAAAGCCTATTAGACAAGCCCAATTGAAGAAAGGTCTTAGGTTAAAGTCACTATCAAGCTCCCAGCTCGCTATAGCAACTAGCTCATTGCCTCAGCTAGCTCCCGACTATAGCTCTCAGTTTCAAAGGAAAGCTCCAACTCTATTCAGCCAATATCAACCTACGAGGCCTATCCATCGAAAGTAATATGTAAAAGCCAGTCTATAGCCTGCAGAAGCCAACTTGCGGGAGACTAAGATGTCTTTCACATTTATTACACGATGTAATATATTTATAGTTTGTCAAATTACATTTGTACCCCTCCATGCTTTTATAAATGGGGGGCTAAAACCATTGTAAAAGGAAAGTGAAAGATATTAGCAGAAGCTCTGCTAAACCAGAGAGGAAGCTTTGTAAAACATTTTCCTTAGAAATAATATGTTGCTGTGGATGTAGGAATCAAACAAAGGATTTAGCTGAACTATGTTAAAAAATCTCTTTTGTTCTTGCTGCTCTTTATCTCTCGAACCCCTTCTTTTTCTTTTTAACCAGAGCACAGCTTGAGGTTCAAGAGCAACTCGGTTGACTAAGATTTGGGTCCATTGAATCAAATTTTACTATCAATATTTTGCCACGCCTGGTGGGACCTCATCTGCATCTTCGTTAATCTTCATTGTGATGGTCGATTCGAATAAAGCTAATGAGCCAACTTTCTTTCTAGTTCGATTTGTAGCTGACCAGCAAAGGACCAAATCAATAGCTTTGTTATGCTTAAAGTTCTCCACACGTAAGCTTCTGTTTCTCTGGTTAAACCAAAGCTGGTCTTGTCTTCATCGGAGAGCAACGCATGAACCAGCTAACCACCAAACTCTTTAGCCAACCTCTTCTCCTTTCCAACGAATCACTCAACATCAAACTGCTTTGATTTACTTCTCAGATCGGCTATATTCATTTAACCAACTGCCATCATCCATACCTTCTAGCTAAAACAACGGCTTGCAAAAACCAGCAGTAACAATGTGATGATGAGCTCATAGCAATGTAACAGCTTGGTCCTTGCAGCTAGGCAGAGCTTGATCCTCACAGCTATGCAATAGTTTGCATGATGACGAGCTCATAGCAATGCAGTATCTCGATCCTCGTAGGCATGTAGCAACTTAATCCTCACAGGCATGCAGTAGCTTGCATGTTGACGAGCTCATAGCCATGTAGCAACTCGACTTAATTATGAGCTCACGCAGTAGTAGTGCAGTAACTCACACAATAATGAGCTTGGCCATGTAGTAACTCAAAACTTGTGGCCATGCAAGAGTTCGTACAATGGCAAGCTTATAACAGTAGCCCATAGCAGCTAACTTCAATCATGAGCTCATAACAACCATAAAATGAAATCAGGTTTGACATAAACTAACAATAGAACTCACCCAACAGCTATGTAAAAGCTAGGGTCAATGATAAACTGACAGTTATGATCATGCAGTGCCCATGTTCAGTGTGGAACTCGTGCATCAGCCAAGCAGCAATTGAATTTGATAATGGCCTTATGTATGGTGATTATACATTAAGGCTGGGTTCAATGTTGAATAAGCAACAACAGTGATGTTAAGTTCATGCATGTAGATTATCACCAACAAAGCTTGCACACTCGGACCATGCATTAACGATCCAACATCGAGCTCATACATGCAAGTCATCAATAGTGGTATCAACATCATTCTGGATGTAAGCGTGATGATAAGTTCGTACGCCCGGCATGTAGCAAGAAAGCTCCAACCACAAGCTCGCACAATGATATGCAGTGTCCGGGTTTGATGTTTACCAGCCACGACAGTGTGGTGTTGAACTTACACGGCTATGTAGAGCGTGTTGGCCTTCATGAAAAGGCAGCCACAACATTCCATTTTTGTAGAAATAAATGCAGAAGATGTAACACTTCGAGATCCCTTTAGAGTTTGTAATTCAACCATGAAGTCGAGAACGACCTTGGCAATATGCACTATTTTACGACCCGAACTCAACAGTGTAGTTTAAGAAAGTTGCACGTTGAAGACAACGTCATGAGATAAAGTGCTTCCCAGTGACCTTCAGATTGTGCCATCAATCCTTGCGAGCTCAATACCAAGCCAAACAGAAACTCAGTGCGGAGGTCTTGCTATACTAGTTTTGACAACATTCTGGCTCATATTTAAACAAGCTAAGCTATCATTTCTTACCTATTTGAATAAGCAGGATAAAATTTCTAGTCCTTGCATTAAATGTTCTATTACTGCCAATTTTTATTCCCTTTTTTCAGGGCTAAAGATGTGCTATTGGGTGCCCAGGTAGATTGCACAGTTGCGCCCATTGAACACTTAAACTCATGCCAGTCGAGGGGCCCTTACCTGACAATCAAGTACGCTTGATCAGGTTTGAGGGGACAAAACCCCATGGTGATTGCCAAAATAGGACAATACCTCTAGCCACGAGTGTGATAGCTAAACTGTACCTAATTTGCTCTGGCCACCCTCTCCTACGAAACGCCTTTTTGAGGCAAAACCATGTTCAGTTTGAACTCTAATGGGAACCTCATTATCATTCCAAACACCTTGATCATCATACATTTGTGCGACCTCCCTTGGCCACTCGATATGGCATATATTCTTTTAAATCATAATTCACTGGTTGAAGTCCATTTATATTAAATTATATGACTTATTAATATATGTCCCCAAAGTTGATTGACTCATCGGGCATTCCTTCTACCTAATGATTATCAAGTAGTGATTTGTAGGAACTTATTCATGTCAGCATGGCATATCGAGCTTTTCTCAGCAAACTATAACTCCCAGTCTGTAAAGTGAACTAAGAGTTGAGGGGCTTATATTGTAGGCATTGTTTGGTATTATATGAAATGAGCACACAAAGCTCAGTAGGCAAAGCCCAACTAATAGAGGCCCAGTCTATAAGAGAGTCAGCCACTATAGGAGCTAGCCAAAGGTTGCTGATCACACAAACCAAGGAAAAGGCAACTTGCAAGGGCTGATTGATAGGAGGTCTGCAGAAGTTGACTTGTAGGATTAGCTTTTATTTATATAGGACTCTATGTAATAGCCCGGAGGCGATGAGAGGAATTCATTATAAGAGAGAGGACAACTCTAAGAGCTGGGAGGAGAGCTCACTAGAGAAAAAAAGTCTTTGTAAAAATGATGTACACAGCAAATATTTTTCCAATGATAATATCATCCATGGACTTAGGGGTTAATGAATAGACTTTAGTTGAACCATGTTAAAAAACCTCTGTTATCTTCTCCCTATTCTTTTTTTTCTTCTTGATTTATTTTCTGCATCTATCTCACACCCACATAGCCAGGTTGCAGTTTGGGGATCACAGAATTATTCTGATTAACTAAAATTTAGGCACTCTGTATGAATCAAATTTTACTGTCAACAATTATGCCTCCAAATTAGATAGATGTGTCGATGTAAGCGATAGTAAGATATTTGGAATGAAATACCATAACTGTCATATTTTCATAGAAAGATCACTTTATGTTGCTTTTTTTGGGCTCCCAAATGCTGTATGAAGGGCCTTAACTAAGTTGAGTCAATTCTTCAAGGAATTGTGCTCAAAGGTTCTGTGAGAAGAGGAATTACTCTAAATGGAACAAAATATTTCCCTGATAATATGCAAGCTTAAATGGATCTTGCCACCAAGTTTTTGACTCAATGGAGCATTTGCCCATTTATTTTCCATTTGAAGCAAGGGTAAGCAACCCTATGCAATGTTGATAGATGTATCTATTTGAAAGATTTCTTAACAGGTTAAAAAAGAAAGTTGGTAACAAAGCTAAAATCGAAGGCAGTATGTGTGAATCTTATTTGACTAAAGAGATAGCTTAATTTTGTTCATATTATTTTGGCCTTAATATACACTCCAAAGCACAAGAGTTGGTAGAAATGATGACTAGAGTGGTGATGTAACCATGAGCCTATTCTTTCCATCTTCAATCTTCCAAGATGCTTTGCTGGGTTTTGTTAAGAGTTGTATTTGGATGACAAAGAATTAAAATCAACCACAATACATGTGGTTTTAAACTACAAAGAAGTTGATCAATTTAAAGAGTAAGCATTTGTGTAGCTATCTCAATAAATCATTCGATATTTTCAACTTTGATTTAATCAATTTTAGAATACTAATTTCCTAAATTGTTATTCCTCGTAATGTGTTTATTCATTGGTTAAGGGTTATGTATCAGATAATGAAAGCTGATGACATTAAAGTAATGATCAATGCATAATTCACTTCCTACTTTCACTCTTTCATAAATATAAACAATAATCATTTTTCCTATGTGACATTGTTTATAGATGTATGATGAAATTTTGATATGAAATTGTGTTATTCTTAGGTTCACAATCCCTCTAATGGTGTGGTCAATTAATATCTGGTGGATTTAGCTTGGGATTCTCTAAGGGTAGTCAAAACATTTTTAATGTATTTGTAAATGGGTATAAGTTCCACACATACCAATAGAGTGAAAGGGAAAAATAATTAATAGTGGAGTATGTGTGAAAGGCACGGAGAATGCCATAACAAGGGAAGATGACTTCTATAGCACTCTTAAGGTAATTATATAGCTTGAGTATCTAGGATTGCTGATAAAAAAAGTGGTACTTTTCCACTATAAGTAGTTTGATCCTGTGTTAAGCTATTGTATGAGATTTTAACCTCGATACGATGTAGTTAAAATCAAACATGCAGGATAATATGCCAAGTATGATCCCTTCATCATTGCACAATAAGCAACACAAGTGTATTATGCATTATATCCATGAATAAAAAGAGATAAGTAAGTTTGGTGGGTTGTTATAAAGACTAAGCCTTGCAAAATGATCAAGGATAATCACATAGTATAACATGCTTAACAAGATGGTCATATGTCATATGCACCTGAATTAATTCTAACAAATGATTCAATTGTTAGTTTGCATGATAAAGATTGCAGATATAAGGTGGTGAATGGACTAATAAATATAAAACAAGAGGGTGATGTCAATGAAAATAATGAAGAGGATAAAGATGATGATGATGAAGAAGATGTAGAGGAGGAATCAGATGAATGATACTACTATTTGCTGTGTGATATGTTAATTTACTACTTGTATATATGAGCACTAAATCACTTTATACTTATTTCAATTTACATGTTTATTTTTTAATTATGTCATGTGTGAATACTTGTAGATAACAAGCTGCAAAGGTCTTGAACGAGGAGGTAAAGGACAACAGTCATAGGGATGAAATTCCCCCTATAATTCCCTTAATAGCAATTTGCCTGCAATCGTCAGCTAGAGCCCCTCAAATGTTATTCCTCCTGGCTACAATTTCACGTCCACACTGTGAATGACTTTAAGCCAAATGGAGCCACCTACATAGGTGTCAATGTAGATGCAGTCATAGCAGCAGCAGTAATAGCCATCCCTAGAGATAGCTAAGACACCTTCATAGATGGCACCTCCATCTTCAAGAGCGATATTTGTCTCTAGATAGCCTTCACTCCCTAAAGCACCTATACTTGGTCCTTGGGGAGACCTTTCTGCTACATAGGATGGAGTATGTATTCCTGATTATGAACTTTATTTTTGACATTTTCAATCTATTTTTGATTTCTAAATTATGTTTATTTTTGTTGGTTGACTATGAACTTTATTTTTTACATTTTGAATTTATTTTTTAATTTCTTAACATTATTTATTTTTCAAAGATTCAAAGAACTTGAAAATGTAATACCCAAAATTCTCTTTTGAGCAATATACATAAAATTTCTCTTATAAAACTGTAT
>JANHAO010015305.1:0-14886 GCA_026873985.1 Saraca asoca | reverse complement strand
TAAAGCTTGACTTTACTAATTGAAAATCTTGTGCATGAGAATTCAAAAGAAGTTTCAATTAAATTTGTCCAAGAAATGTCAACATAAGGTTGTATTTCTAGTTCATTAAATATCTAAGGAGTAGAAGGGGTAAATCTATTCCTATCAAGGTCGCATAAATGGTTAGTGCACTGTTAGTTCCACAACAAGAAGGCTGAAATTTTTTTCTTAATAGATTTATAGCTTATGTGGGGTGCCAAAGCAGTTATGGACACCATTGATGAATCTTCCTTTGCAAGTATGGCTATGAGTCAACTAGCTTGAGCAAAGTTAAAATGTGGGATCACTATTTATCTTGAAATTTCTAGTTATGTGCCACAACTTCTTGAATTTTTGTTAAGCCATGAGTTTTACAAATTTATTACTACAAAGGTGTCCCTTTAAATTATTGGATGGGCAGATATGTGATTTTATTTCAATAGAGCCATAAGGTTTCCTTGAGACAAGATATCAAGTTGGGTAGAGCTTTGTTAGGAAAGTAAAATGAACCAATTGTCTAGTGAGTTAAAATAAAATTGGTTATTTTCTTGTTCTAGCATAGGAACTTAAAGTTTACTTCTTAGCAAGAAAGGTAGTAGAACCTTAAATTTAAACAAGTTAGAATTCTATTACCACTCATAATCCATTAGCATGCCAGAAGCTTCTAGAATGAAAAAGAGGGATGGAAAGCTTAGGTACGGCAAGCTAAAAAACTTAGAAAATAATTTCTATGAGCTTAGAGCTTGTGAGTAAATAATTCACCCTTTCTCTACTTAAGCTATACTATAAATGAATTTTATCTATGATCTTGGAAACTCTTACTAAATCCTTTGAATTGATTTAATTTGTCAAATTCTCTTGTGTGAATAGTTTATCTCTTTCACTTATTACATAGGCTGGATAAAAGGTAACTAATTTATGGTTTTATACTTTAAACCTGATATTATTTTACCACTAGAAAATTATTAAGGTATCTTTGGTTTAATGCCGGTCTAGCTTGGAGTAGATTACTGATTAGCTCCATAGAATGTTATACCTTGTCATAGTAAATATGAGAATTTTCAAACTTCCAATTTTTTTTGTCCAACAAATTTTGAGAAATGCTAAATTGATAACAAGACTTGCTTGAACCCTATTGCTTAGGGAAATGTGAGAATTGGTAATATACTATGTGTGTGTGGTTTTGGGTGTATAACCGAAACTGTTGTTCTATAAAATAGGCTGATTGTATACACTTGTGTTGGCTAGTTGTGATGATTGCTACTAGTTACCTACGTATATGTGTGCTAGCCAAATAGCTTGTGTGCATGTGTGTGCTGGCCGGGTAACTTGTGTATGTATGTGCTAGCAGAACAACTTGTGTAGGTGTGTGCTGACCAAATAGCCATTGTGCATGTGTATGCTAGACGAGCAGCTAAAGTGTTTATGTGAATTAGTGAACTCCATAGGAGCCAAAAGCTCTTATTTGGGTAGGAACAAGACAATAAATGTTAGATTGCATTTGTTTAAGCAAAATTTGAAATGTGTTATGTGTTTGTATTCATGAACTTGAAGCGAATGTGATTTGTGACTATGTCTACTCATTTGATTGAAACCATTCCTTTTATATAGTGTGACCTAAATGGTAAAAATTCCTTGAATAGATTCTTTAAGTAACCTATTTGTGTACCTTGTAATAACATGATATAACCATTAACATGATGGAGAAACAAGGGGAGGTTAACGTAATGGAGAGATAAGGTGTTATGAAGAGGAATGAAAAAGAAAAATAGATAATAATCACAAGGCAAATAAGTTAATTAAAGAATCCCACTTGGATCCATATTGAATGTGAGTGGTTAAAGTTGTCTATGATGATTTCTCTTTAGCTATTGAATGTAAGTGGTTAGAGTTATCTATGCTGATTTTTCTTTAGTAATGGAATATGATACATTGAAATCGTTTACACCTTTTCCTAGCGGGTTGAAAACAAATAAAGTATTTGAAATTTATTTGTCAAAGTAATATAGATTGAGCTTTTAACTAGGTGAAATGATGTGTGCATAGTGAACTCCTTAGGGTCGAGAGCCTCTATTTCAATAATGAATAGGTCATTAAGTCTTAGGTAGTATTGTGGTTAAGTGATGTTCGAAATATGCTATAAGTATGCATTCATGAGATATTTGAGAATCATAAAGTGGAATCTATGGATTGATTAGTATGAACATATTGTGACTTAAGGCATAAGTTATATGAATTATGATCTGATTTCTGTTATGGATATTTTTTGGATAATGCAAAATTAGACTCACTAAAGGCCCAATAAGAAGCAAAAGCCTAGCCAGAAAAGGCCCAAATTACCCAACAATCAGGATCACTCAATAAGGAGCCCCAGCTTACTAGCCCACTAGACGGACTCGAATAAGGCTGACTAGCACCACTTCATGTCACTGAGACAACGAGCTGAGAATTTGTACAGGAATCTAGCTAGCAACATCCTCAACCGATAGGTCAGCCTCCAAAATCGACATATCATCCCCTCGGTAATCTGACAATGATTTGCCTGGCATTTATTACCTGACACCAAGCATTTAATGTCTAAAATAGTGAAAATAATCAATTTTTTACCCGTTAAACTACACTTATACCCTTCCCTACTTCTATAAATAGGAAGGGGAGACTATTGTAATGACAGAGAAAAAGAGGTAGCATGCAGGAACTCTACTAAATTAGAGAGAGAGCTTTTGTAAATAGAAAATATACTATCATTGTATCCCTGTGAAACCACACATAACAACCATTGTTCAATGGGAAATATAAATCACCGTGGATGTAGGGGCCTGAACAAGCTTTAGCCAAACTACGATAAAAATCTAGTGTCTATTGTCCTTCCTCCTCTTTATTCTTATTTTCTTGGTTCAAACTCATATTTTCAACTTACAATTCGAGGTTTCAAGAATTGTCTCTATTAACTAAGATTTGGATCCTCAAAACCAAATTTTACCATCAACATTTTAGCACCCGTCATGTGGCCCCAATTGCATTCTCTTCTTTGATTCACTATCCAATTGCAAATGGTAAGAGGAAGGACCGCCAAAAGCTCTGGTGCAGTCACTGGCTAACTAGACGGTCGCGTGCAACAACAAGGAGAAATGCTACCACCTAGAGGCTCAATCTTTCCTATGGCAAGAACCTCTGCCACCTCAATGATAGATACTACTATAAGTATGACACCCTTTGCTTCTCATCAACCTGTTATCTTTGACGTGACTAGAGTTCGAGCGAGGTTCTAGCATCAGGAAATGCTCAAAAACACCGTGAAAGAATTGGCCAATGTAGTGAGGACATTGGCTCAGGCGCAAGCTCAACATGTGCAAGAGCATGTGGAAGTTGCTATGCCTGAAGGGGGCTCCAACAGCTTGGGGCCTAATAGAAGAAAGTTGCAAGAGAAGAGCATCGACAAGCTGGCTCTATCTATTTTTCTAACTCATGACTAAGGTCAGAAGTTCATTAAACCCATAAGGATGAATGAGAGGATGACCAGCAATGCTATATCCCGCGCCAAGAAAAAAGCCCAAGCGGGACTGATTATGAGCATAAGGCCAAACATCATCCTGTCACCTCGCTATAGTCTTTCAACGAAGGGATGAGTCACTCAAAAATTATATTACCTAGTTTAGACATGAGGTTAGCAACATAAAAAATCCCACTAACGAGAGCATTCTCACAGCTATTTCAGTTGAGCTCTGTAAGGACGGTAAACTTTATAGAAGTATACACAAGTCCTTAATGAGAGAACTGAGAGAGTTTTATGAGCAAGCAGCAAAAGAGATTAGGTAGGAAAAGACCTTCAACTTAAAGAAGCCAAGCAGAAAAAGGAATTAAATGGCTTTGGCTGAAGCAAAAGGAGGGTAAATAGCGAGAATAATAGAGGCAGCAGGAAAGATGGATCAAATGGTCAGGTCACAAAGAAAGCTGGGGGTGAGTGACTTCGGCACCAAAGTCGCTATGACAGCTACAGTATCCTATCAGACACCCCAAATTGAATCTTCATAATGGAGAAGGACAACGAGGACTTCAGAAGATCTAGGCCTATAAAAGCTTCTCTCCATCAAGTAGACAAAAATAAGTTTTATGTTGATCATAATGAGGTTAGGCACAACACGTCAGATTGCTGGGTGCTTAAAGACACCATTAAAGACCTCATCAGAAGAGGTCACCTAAGGGACTATGTGGTCTGACCCTCATGACAATGAACCCTATGGACCTAGTAGCCAGCTTAACATTAGCGATAGTGAACTCTCGAAAATGAAACGACACCTTTAGTGAGGATAATATCCACCATTAATGGTGGACCACATATCATAGGAGCTTTGAAGAGGTCCCATGAGCAGTACATATAGGAGGCGAGGCACATCCTACTTGTAAGGCAAGATGAAACTAGATGACCAACAAAAAAGGCCAAGACGAGCACCAACTACATCACCTTTACCAATGAAGACGCTCAAGGAGTACATTCTCTACATAACAGTGTTGTGGTTATACGAGCCAAAATCGACAATGCTAAAATGTGGAGAATCATGGTTGATATAGGCAGCTCGATTAACGTGATGTACCAGGAATATTTCGACCAGATGGGCATAAGCCCCAATCAACTCAAGCCTTCTCCAGAACCCCTCTTTGACTTCACGGGAGACACAGTAGTCCTAACGGGACAAATAAGACTCCCCATAACCCTTGGAGACTCAGGCTACTAGGCCACTACCCTGGCTAACTTTTTAATTATAGACTTTCCATTAGCCTATAATATGGTGTTAGGGTGACCAATAATGAATGACTTGGATATGGTCATATCACCCAAGACACTTACTGTCAAGTTCCTAACCCTAAATGGAGTTGGATGCATGCATAGAGAGTAAGAAGTAGCCCTGATGGTGTTATAAAGATGCAGACAAAATGGGAGAAAAGAGAAGGAAAGTTAATGTGGTCTTCAGAAGAGAGACATAACTCATAAGCTTGTTTGTTAAGTTATGATTTGGACCCTTATGGGTTGACGTTGAAAGGGCAATAGGTCCAACAAAAAAACTCGAAGATGTTCTAGTAAGTGAGGCAAATGCTAGAAGATGTCTCAAGCTGGGCAAGAATCTATCTCCATGTGTGAAGATAGAATGCATAGAGTTCCTCAAAGTAAATCTCAACGTTTTCACCTAGAACCATGAAGACATGGCTAGGATTGACCCAAAGGTCATGTCATACAGGTTAAATATTGACCCTAAGCATAAGCTGGTACGCCAAAAGTGAAGACCAATGACCCCCGAATGGTATGAGGTGTTAAAGGAGGAAGTGGACAAGTTGTTAAAGAATAAGTTCATCCGAGAAGCTCATTATCTCACCTCGGTAGGTAATTCCATTATTGTGAAGAAGAAAAATGGGAAGTGGACAACATGTATCAACTTCATTGACCTCAATAAGGCATGCTCCAAGGACAACTTCCCCCTACCAAGGATCAACCAGCTGGTGGACGCGACGGTGGGACATGAACTCCTTAGCTTCATAAACGTTTACTCAGGATATAATTAGATTCCTATAGCCCCCTATAGGATGAAGAGCACACTTCGTTTATCACAGATTGTTGGTTGTACTACTATAAAGTGGTGCCCTTTGGATTAAAGAATGCGGGAGCAACCTACTGATGGTTGGTAAACATGATGTTCAAAGACCAAATTGGTAAGACAATGGAGGTGTATATGGATGATGTGCTTGTAAAATCTAAATAGGTTGTCAACCACATCCACCACCTAGGGGAGATGTTTCAAATCCTAAGAAAGTTTTGAATGAAGCTAAACCCACACAAATGTGCATTTAGGGTCACTTATGGAAAGTTTCTTGGCTTCATGGTAAACAGCAAGGGAATCGAGACTAACCCCAAGAAGATTGGAGCTTTTCTTGATATGAGATCCCCTGCAGGGGCCAATGATGTACAAAGCCTAAATGGCCAAGTTGCAGTGCTAAGCAAGTTTATCTCTAAAGCAATTAATAAATGTGTCTCTTTCTTTGACATCCTGAAGAAGGCAAAAATGTTCGAGTGGATAGAGGAATGTGAAATTGCCTTCCAGCAGCTCTAACAGTATCTCAGGTGAGCTTCTCTTTTGTCAAAGCCAAAAGAGGGTGAGAAGTTGATCGTCTATTTGAGAGTATCCTAATACACCTTCAGCATGGCGCTAATGCAAGAAGAAGGTGGCACTTAACTTTCCATTTATTATGTGAGCAAAAGATTATTGGATGCAGAGACAAGGTATTCCCTGATGAAAAAACTTGCTTACTACCTAGTGATTGCCTCAAGAAAGCTACAACCTTATTTCTAAGCACACAGTATAGAAGTGCTGACATAGCTCTCACTTAGGTAATTCTTACAAAAGACAAATATCTTAGGATGCCGCCTCAAATGGGCAATTATGCTAGCTCAGTTTGAAATTAAATTCAAGCCTAGACTAGCAATAAAAGGGCAAGCTCTAGCAAACTTTATAGCAGAATTCATTGGCCCTATGCAAGAGAAAGTAGAGACACCGAATGTCTCGAGCTAAGAATTATACATCGATGGGTTGTCCAGCGAACAAAAAGCCAGGGCAGGGGTGCTCCTAATCAGTCCAAAGGGGCAGAAAATCCTCTATTCACAAAGTTTCAGCTTTCAAACCACAAATAATGAAGCCAAGTATGAGGCTTTATTAGCCGGGCTACGACTAGCCAAAGAGGTACAAGCTGAAAGAATAAAGATTTTTAGTGATTACAACTCATAGTCTACCAAGTATGGGGTGAGTACCAAACTCAAGGTTCAAAAATGGCTACCTTCTTGCAAAAATTCCAGGAGTTGTTAAGATCATTTTAGCATTATGAGGTCAACCAAATACTGCAAGCCTAGAATGCACATGCCAATGCTTTGGCTCACCTTGCCATTACCAAAGATGCTGACTTCCTGGGGGTGATCTTGGTAGAGTTTCTTTCATCCCCGAGCCTAAACCAGAGGGATGTTATCATGACAATCGCTAAGATGTTGGGCTCCTAGATGAACTTGATCCTAGACTATTTGCAAGAAGGGAAGTTTCCAGAAGATAAGCTTGAGGCTTGAAGGTTGTGAGGTTGGGCGACTAGATATTACATCTATAATGATGTGCTATACAAGAGAGGGTTTTCGTCCCTACTTTTGAGGTGTATTGATGACCTAGACTACGATACCATCCTAGAAGAAATTCACACTGGCCATTGTGAAAATCATTTTAGAAGGATGTCTTTAGCTCAAAAGGCCCTTTGGCAAGGATTCTATTTGCCCACCATGAAATAGGACACGATTGAACTCGTTAGGAGGTGTGATAAATGCCAAAGATTCATAATGATCCCGCGAGCCCCGCCAGCCTACTTACGACAAATGGTCAATTCGTGGCCCTCTACAATTTGGGGGATAGAAGCTACAACTCATAGAAATTGCAAGCATGCAATAGTGGCTATGAATTACTTCATTAAGTGGGAAAAAGCACAAAGCTCATAGAGATCTCATCTGTAAAGATTGTGAAATTTGTATGGAGTAATATTATCTGTAGATTTGGAGTCCCCCAGTAGATCATAACCGATAATGGGACTTAATTCACTAGCAGGCAGTTCCTCAAATTCTATAATGATCTCAGAATTACAAAGAACTTTTTGGCTGTAGACCATCCACAAGCCAACGGACAAGTTAAGGCCATCAACAAGATAATTAAGCATATCTTGAAGATGAAGTTAGAGGCCAAAAAAGGAGCATGGGTAGCTAAACTACCGAAGGTGCTTTGGGCTTACAGAACTACAACCTGTAGCGCCACTGAAGAAACTCCCTTTGTGATGGTATATGGATCCGAAGTAATGATCCCAGCAGAACTTGAGATGGCAACCCAATGAAAGATCACGTTCGATCCCAAAGACAACAATCAGTTGCTTACCGTGAATCTAGACCTCGTAGAAGAGACAAGAGAGAGAGAGCTCTCCTTAGGATCATAATGTACTAGTAACGGGTCACAAGATATTATAGCAAAAGCATCCAAGCTTGAAATTACAAACCTGATGATCTCGTTCTACACCTAGTACTTCCTAGCGCACGTAAGGCCAACGAGGGACCCCTAGGGCCAAACCAGGATGGCCTATATCTCATCAAGAGAGTTATTAGTCATGGAGCTTATCATCTAGATGACTTAATTGGAATAGAATTTCCTCGAGCTTGGAACGCTAAATTCCTTTGCCCCTATTATTGAAAAAGGCCTGAATTTTGTAAATTATAGAAAAATATGTAAAAACACATAAATGTTCCTCTAAAAATTTTTATGTACATACTCGATTATTTATGAATAAAGTTCCAATAAAGTCTTGCATGAGGAACAAGCAATGCATTAGGCAGAATAATAGCCAAAATCATGATCCATTGGGGGTTTTCACTCGTGTAAAAATTTTATCGAATCATGCTTATGAAAGCAGCCAATGATGGAATTGGGAAAAATACACAAGTATTATGGGAAATTCATTCAACAGTTCATCCAATAATAAGGAGTCTGTGCAATATTACAAAATACATCCAAAAGTCAAAAAGCAAAATTGTCAATTACAAAAGTCAGGGTCTAAGTAGCAAGATCTTCAGGAGTTGGACCCTTAGGAGTAGAACCTTCGCAAAAGTGAAGAGTTGGCGAGAGTAGCAGTAGGATCACCCATAATTGAACCTCCAACAGCTCCCATGGGCTGTGAATTGCCCTCCGTTTGGAAAGAACCCCTAGTAGAAGGAGCCACTACCATGGGCTCTGTACCTTTTTTAGAGGATTTAACTTTAGCTACCTTTTTCTTGAAATGCTCTACAGTCGCGAGAGCCTCTTCATCGAAAAAGGAAAAATCCAATTTAGGATAATACCTCCATAGAGTGAACAGAAAAGCAATGCTAGTCTTGGACTCTGTTTTCTCTACCACTTCCACAACCAAAGAGGTAGACTTGCCCTAATCTTGGCAATCTCCTCCTCCTTGAGAGTAACTTCATTCTTTGCTACTTTAGACTCTTTCATAGCAACCTTGGCTTATTGTTCGGCTTCCCTACTTCGCTGCTTAGCTGAACTAGCACATTGCTTTAAGATCGTGGTCCCTTGTGCTACCCAGTTAGCGTGTTGGAGAGCTTCATCCAAATCAATCCTTGCTTTGGCCAAATCATTAGTCATGAGGCCAAGATTTATTACAACGGCCTTGCTATTCACTACTTCACAAGATAAGGTGGCCTCAACATCCTTGACCTTCCCCTTCAGCTTTAGCACTTCAACAATAGCAACAGTCAAATCCTCCATGAGTCTCACATTTTTCTTACCCTTGGCTTGGAGCGCCTCGTCCACCTTCATTATTGCTAATAAATTCTGAAAAGCCAAATAGCTGAGTTAGATTAAGAAAAGAGAAAAAAAGAAAAAATATTACCTACCATTAAATCATGGTGAACTCCATAACCTACTAATTTCCCAATAGAGAGGTCCTCAGACTCCAACACTCCAATCTTTTTGTAAGGTCCCAGGATTGTGTCGATATTATCCATAAGGATGTCATCGTAGTCTTTCATTTTGGAACTTGCCTTAGCAAACCGATCCATAAATTCAACCTCTGGTATGGCTCATTTATGAGCAGTAACCTCCTCCCCTTTCTTTGCCTTTCATTTTTTGCCAAAAGGTTTCAAGAAGGTAGCAACTTCAGCTACAACTGTCATCTCGGGCTAGGAAGTAGGAACCGACCCCTTTAAGTGTGCTATCATCAAAATCAAAGGCCGACTTTCAGTAGTGGGGGCTACGTAGGCATTAGAAGCCAACAGGGTCTCTTTCTCGTCAGAGGACAGTGACAAAAAATAAGCTTCATTATCTCCTCGTAATCATCAAAGTTGACTAGGCCGACCTTTTTCACTTAACAAATCCCTATCTCCTTAGTGAGCTTGGGATCTAGAGTCGAAGCAAGTCTATAGGCATAAAGAAGGCTCTCATTAAATCGAAAATCATTTTAGAGGTCGTCTAAGGTAGCGAATTAGTCCAATACCTCGATCTCATTAGTATCAAGAGTTAGGTTCTTGCCGGTCCCCTCTGTAAAATGAAATAAAAGTTAAAATTAAAGAAGCAAATATGAACAAACCATTAAACTCACATGCATCCTAAGCTTGCTCACCAGGAACGAGAACAAAACTGAAGTTTTTGAGATTACGTAGGGATAGGCGTGAGATATAGAACCAATGGGTCTTGTAATGGTCTACATTGGACCTCCCTTTAGCATACCCCTACGGAAGAACTCCCTTATGCTCTGTCAACCAGGTCGAAAGGTAATACAGCCCATCCGATGAGCTCACACACCTAATACTATATAGATAGCACATGACCTCAATCGATGGAGGTGGGAGACCATTCCTCAAATAAATCAGTGCCAGAGAGATAAGCTAGATATAAGAATTTGGGGTGAGCTAAAATGAACTAAGCTTTACCTTGTTTAGAAAGCTGACGATAAATGGGTGCATCGAGAACCTAAGCCCTACGACAAGGTGCAAGAAGCTAATGGCAATGAACCCCTGAGATGGATAAGGAGCGTAGTCATCTAAGCAAAGTACCATAACACAACATCCTTTATGGAACTGGTATGACCGGACTGTGGGCTGAAGCTCGCAGTAGCAAATGGATGAAATGTGTAAACTAAACACTTGATGACTAGAAAGTCACTGGCTCATAACTGCCCTATGACCTTCAACAAGGTTAGGACGAGTAGCAAAATCTTCAGTAATCTTACCACTCCTCGAGGACACCCCATCGAGGTGACGCACCTGTTCTACATTCTAAGATGAGAAGCTAGGTTCGTCATTCTCACTCCTAATTTTGTGATGATAGCGTCCATGGCCTGTGGCCATCTACAAAAAGAAAAAGGGATTGGTCATGCCATAACAAGCAGACCCTACCTTAATATTAAGACTAATAGCTTTCTATATGGCAGGCCACGAGTACCCTGGGTCACCACATCACAAGACTTAGACTTTAGTAAGAAAAATCAAGGCTAAATAGTTGAACCACAAAATCCAAAAAATAAACACAAGGCCTAGAATGGCAATTAGAAACCCTAAAGACCACCAATGAACCAACCAATATAAACCAGACCAGGCAAGAAAAGAATATGGGTAAACAATCCCAACTGGCACTCAAATTTCTCAACTAACAGCGGACAAGTTTCATGCAAGTTACAAAATAGGGAAATCCAGAATCACTAAATAACAAGAAACTCACTGTGATAGACTAAGACAGAAAAGCTTAAAAATATGTATGAAAGATGCCTCTCAGAAGAGCAGAACCTGAGCAACAACCGGGGAGTTGAAGTGACACTAATGGTGGCAACCAACGAAAAGGTAGTTGTAGGGATTAGTAGAGGACGAACAAGCAAAACCTGGGAGTCTGAGTTTCAAATGACAAAGTGAGAGGGAAGAGAGAGTCCCTTCATATTGTATCCAAGAAGTGCTTCACGCATTAAACTCTTGTGTGGACACCTCCAAATCCCACGTCCAATAAGTGCTAGCAATGTACCAAACTCTTGCGTAAGTCATGTCCAAAAAGTGCTCATGCACCAAACTCTTGTGCGGACACCTCCAAATCTTATGTCCAAGAAGTGCTAGCTATGCACCAAACTCTTGTGCTGGTTGCATCCAAGAAGTGTTTCATGCACCAAACTCTTACGTGGGCTACGTCCAAGAAGTGTTTCATGCACCAAACTCTTACATGGGCCACATCCAAGAAGTGCTTCACACACCAAACTCTTGCACGAACACCTCCAAATCACGTGTTCAAGAAGTGCTAGCCACATACCAATCTCTTGTGCAGGCCACATCCAAGAAGTGCCTCAAGCACCAAACTCTTGCGTGGGTAATACTGAAGCCACATCCAAAAAGTGCCACTGGCACTAAACTCTTGCATGGATTAAGGCATTTTCATGCAACCCATCAAGACTTCACATCCAAAAAGTGCTTAAGCGCCAAACTCTTGCATGAGTTA
Organism: Saraca asoca; assembly: GCA_026873985.1. Classification (NCBI taxonomy): domain Eukaryota; kingdom Viridiplantae; phylum Streptophyta; class Magnoliopsida; order Fabales; family Fabaceae; genus Saraca; species Saraca asoca. The sequence goes on along the minus strand of JANHAO010015305.1, from coordinate 2,836 downwards.
AGATGCGTCTATGCAACCTATGACGACACCTCATCTTATGCCAGTGAAGGTGCTCAAGCACTCCAGTGCTGGGACTTATGGTCAACAAAGGCATTCTGATGCGCAACTTCAATTGCCAATCGGAATAAGCTAATACGACTGACTGGTCATTCAATATGGCATATATCCTTTTCGGCTGAAATTTATTAGAATCCCTTCATATTAGTTCAAATAAAATCGGTTGAAGTCGATTGACTCAATGAACACTTATTTTATTTAACGGTTATCGAGTTGTGATTTGTAGGGACTAATATTGCCAGGCGTGACCTGCTAGATTGCTATTGTTGCGTACTCAGGAAGGACCAAAAAAAAGCAAAAGTTTCATTACAAAGATTCTTTCAATGAGATAAAATTACATAAAGGATCAAAAATACAAAATAAAGCATGCCTATAGTTGATTAAAGAAAAGCTAAATGTCAACAGGCTTGCAGCCATAATACATAAGAGAACCACCCCAACTCCTCCCTTGACCAAGCTGGTAGCTTACCCAGATCGAGTATTCCCCAAGATGTCTAAAATATGAAAAATAGTACTAAAGTCAAACAGAAAGGCAACATAAGTTTTCCCTATCCTTTCTGAGCAAGAAAAGCATCCTTTAGCTTCATCAACTTGCCTGGAGGCCTAAAAACACCCAACACCATTGGACAAGAAGACAAGAGACTCCTCGCATTGTATATAAGCTCGTCAGCCTCACTGAAGAATCCAGAAGTTATTCGAATGCTTCAGATCGAACGGTTCATAATTAAGTAAGACTGTCGTGCCAATAGCTATAAAATAAATGCACAGTGGGGAGTATGGCCTAGCATGGATGAAATGAAAGATCAAGGTCTAAGACCACATAGTAGACTATGAGTATAGACTTCTGTTGTGAAATAGACTATAGATGAAAGACTTGACCGTGCTGCAAACTGCGAACTAGGACTTTGCCAGTAAAATTCAACTCCCAGTCTGCAAAGTGAACTGAGAGTCGAAGGGCTAATGTTATGGATATTTCCTGGATAATGTAAAATTGGACTCATTAAAGGCCTGATAAGAAGCAAAAGCCTAGCCAAAGAAGGCCCAAATTGCCCAACAATTGAGATTGCTCAATGAGGAGCCTTAGCTCACTAGTTGTGAACACAAGACGAAAGCCAAGCGAAGACCAAACCTATTAGAGAAGATCGCAGCTCACTAATAGGAGCACGCCATTCCAGTCATTCTCCAAGAGGCCTGTTGGACGGACCCGAACAGGGTCGACCAGTACACTTCATGTTGCTGAGACAATAAGCTGAGAATATGCACAAGAATCTAGCTGGCAACATCCTTAATCAACAGGTTAGCCTTCAAAACTAATACATCAATGCCCTGGCAATCCAACAATGATTTGTCTGGCATTTATTACCCGACACCAAGTATTTAATGCCTAGAGCGGTGAAAATAATCATTTTACTTCCTGTTAAATTATACTTATACCTTTCCCTACTTCTATAAATAGGAAAAGGTGACTATTGTAACGAGGAAGCAAGAGAGGTAGCATGCAAGAACTATGCCAGAATGGAAAGAGAGCTTTTGTAAAGAGAAAATATACTGTCATTGTATCCCTGTGAAACCACACACAACAACCATTGTTCAATAAGAAATATAAATCACTGTGAACGTAGGGGCCTGAACAGTCTTTAGTGGAACTACGATAAAAATTCAACGTCTATTGTCCTTCCTCCTCTTTATTCTCATTTTCCTAGTTCAAACTCACATTTTTAGCTTTCAATTTGGGGTTTCAAGAACTATCTCTATTGACTAAGATTCGGGTCCTCAAAACCAAATTTTACCATCAACAATTTCTAATATTGGTTATGAAATGGAACTTATAATTTCTTAAAGACTTTTTTTTTTTGAAAATTATTGGAGTACACCCCAATAACCTTTAAAGAAAGTTTTCATTTATTTAAGGATAAAATTTAATTTACAAAATGATTCTTACTACTTAGAATAATTTGTTGATTTCATTAAAATAGGTATTTTTTAGTATTTGTATTTTCTAGTGGATTGTTCACTCACAAACTTTTAATGAAACTCATTTATTTTTTATTTTAAATAAATTTTATTTTCGAGACAGTACAGTTGTCAATCCCATCTCATGTTTTAATTGAACCAGCTATAATGAAGATTGAGGACAATGTTTGGAAAATCTTAAAAATTGACCATTGCTATATATATTGAGTTTGCATTGTGTGTATTCAATTATTGTATGGTGTATATGTGTTGGTTGTTGTAAATGTAGGTGTTAGTGAGGATTTGTGACCCAAACAAACATATGAATAAACAGAGGAGACTCTATCAATTTTTTGTTAAAATCTTCTTTGATTAGTAAAATAAGATTTCAAACATTTTTTAGAAAATTTAAATTAAAGTTTTGATAAAGTTTAATAAGAAATGTACATTTGAAAAAATAAGTATAAGATTTATAGGATGATGTCACCAGATGTCTACCTACACTGTGTTCCAAAATTGAAGCGTGACATTTTCTCTCTATGTGTTTTCTTCATTTTTTGAATATACTCCACATTCCCTTCCAAAATCAGCCCCCTTCTCTTTCCTGGTTCTATCTATTTCTCTTTGCTGTGAAATTGGAAACACATTATTGCGACAGATTACATGGGATATAGAAATGGAGAAGGAAAATAAAATCACCAATAACTCAGAATTGTTCAATTCATAACAGATATGGATCTCTTTAAAAAAAAATTAATGCCAATTTTTAAGAGAAATTGATAGCATTTTCTTAGTATGAAACTCATAATTATTTATATAGTAATCC
>JANHAO010015304.1:0-14892 GCA_026873985.1 Saraca asoca | reverse complement strand
CAAAAAATATAAAGCATAAATGACTTCAAAACCACAATACAATTAACATTCAAACCAATTCACAATCACTTTTCAAAGCAATATATAATCATTTAACCAATTTACATTCCTTAGACCAAATTGCATAAAAACCAAGTATTCCAAAAAAAATATATAAAGCATACATGCCTTCAAAACTACAATGCAATCACCATTCAAATTAATCCCTAAACTAATAAGCTCTAAAACTACAAATCCCTAAAAGTCCAAATTAAACCCAATAACACAAATTTACAAAAAAGGGATAAAATTGAACTTTTCCTAATGCAGATGGTGGCGGCAATCTATGGCAAAGCATCAATGACAATGATGACTGTAGACAAGGTGGAAGGTGGAGGATTCACAAGTGGAGTAAGTAAGAGAGAGGAAAAGAGTGAACAATAGAATGAGGTTTGGCTCACAAGATGGGTAATATTTTTAATTTAGTGACGGAAAGTTCAGTTGCTAACACCAATTAATAAAATATAATATTTTAGTTTAGCAACGGACTTAAAGATAGATTTCAACAATTCCAATAGTAAATTCATCGCTAAATGAACAAAAGATAGTTTTTTTTAGGAAAAAATTCTGAAAAAAATTTAAATTCCTTTAATAAATCTATTAGTAATTTGAAGTTAAAAAGTCATGTTTCCAAATTCTATTAATAATTCCTTTACTAACTTTGGTAAGAAATCGAAGTCAAATTTATCTAACAGAATTAGTAATGGGATTACTATAATCCATTAGTAATTCCATCATTAAATAATAAATATTTTTGAAAATAATTTGATCAATTAGAGAATGGTTTGTTGACAAAGCTTCTGTTTATAAGTTTGTTGATAAATATCCGTTGCTAAACAGAAATATTATTATAGTGGCACTTGACTTTCACATTCCTATCGTTAGCAAATACTACCATCACTAATTATTATTGTCAATACACCACTATTCCTATCCGCCAAACATCGCTATCATTACCATCATATACTATCATTATCTTTCTTCCACCACTATCACCTTACCTATCATCACTTTTGCTTCATCATTAGTACCACTTATTGTTATCATTTATCGTCAACACATTCCACTCCATCATTATTACCATTACATAAGAATAAATTTATTTAAATTAAACTTTAATATTATATAATGTCTTATATTGCAAAATAAGAAATAATACATAATATACAATTATATATATTATATAAAAGTGACCTATCAAACATTATATAGTATAAAAACTTAACTTATATTATATTATTCATTGATCCTTGTATTATCAACATTTATTACATATAATATATCTTAAATTATGATGATTGAATTAAAAATTGAGTAAAAATATATGAAAAATGAAAATAGTTTCACATAATATCAATTACGACAAGCTATTTTCTACAGGTTTATTTCTGCCTGTCTTTCCTTGACAATGACCATGAAATTAAATCATTACTAATTGTCTTTTTTCCTATGATATCTCTTCTTAAATTTCTATATAGTACATTACATTACATTGATCATAGATAATCAAATCAAATAATATAATATTATGTAACGCCTTTGGCGGACCAAGAAAATCAACTGAAATAATTTCTTTTTTTTTTTTTAATGGATGAAACCAACTGAAGCATAGCTTAAATAGTCTATTAAACATATCAAGTCAACCGTCAATGCTCTTTTATAGTATAAATATGTTGTAATAATATATATATATATATATATATTTCTTGTAAATATCACTAAAACTTCCATGAATTTTAACAAGTTGACTAATATTGGCATGGATTACTGTATCCATAACGTCAAAAGTTTGATTTTTAAAAGATATTTTAATGTTGAATGAGTTCACTTGAAGCTTCTTGCAAGTTACTTCCTTTTCTTCCTTCCCTTTTTTTTCTTGATTGACCATTCTTTGCTTATATCTATGTGGCTATAATCCACAACTATTCCATTACCAACATTATTAGTTTAATTTCAAATTTTGAACTTGTAAGCAACCATTTCAAAGCTTTTGGTACAAGTTAAACCACTTTAAAGGTTGAACAGGAAAATTAATTATATAATAAATTTATTCACAATCGATTTCTGTTTAGACATAAATGAATTCTATATTAATAGGCAAGACTTACATTTATAAGTAAGTGTCAGTTTTTGTACAACCAATATCATTTAAACATCATGTTAAAAAAGAATTATTGTACTTGAAATTTTGGAACATACATAAAATTAAAAGTACTTTTGAAAATTATTATATACAAATTTTATAAAGATAACCTATAGTCTTTTAAAGGATTTATTGATCATCGAATATATTACAAAGAATTATTTAGAAATGAATCAAATTCATTTTATAATTCTTCATGGTTGCAAGTTTGAATCACTTGAATACTTGTAGTATATATCATAGACATCCCTTCTCAACAGATCCCTTGAAATTTATCAAATGGATAAGTCTCCATTCGCTAATCCATCCAATAATCATTGTGAGATTAAGTAAACAAAGAATCTTGAAGCGTGTCACTGTGGTCCTGATCAATAGTACTGGAATAATTTATCTAAAATACATGTTTTTTTGGAAAATAATAATTTACTTAATCACTAATTATATTGGAGACATTTTTTAGAGGGCTGGATAACAATTTTTCCTTTTATATTTTGGTCATTGAATGAACAAAATCTCAAAATGGTTTGTTTTAAAATAGATGATGAGCTACAGTTTCGCATCACTCCACATTGGCTATCATATAGGCCCAAAGGGGGAACAACGGAGAATAAAAAGGTTGGGCTCAATGAGAAATGGCCTTGTCATGCCCGGGCCCTATAACTGGGCTACGTTTTGTTTTGTTTCTTTTTTTTGCCACATATTTTCATCTTGAAAATGAGATATTTAAAAGTGTGTATGGGTTGTTGGCACAGATGAAGGCCCAAAAGAATTTGGGCAAAGTTGAAAAAGAAAAAACTAAAAAAATGTTGGCAAGGACAGTATAAATTGTTTCTGGGCATCAATTTAAAAAAAAGATTAAATATAAAAAATTCATGCATGTATCATGGATCTCTCTAAAAATATTATTTATCTCAATTGCCCTTTTAATCTTATATCATTCATTTTCCCAAAAAAAAAAAAAAACCTGAAAGAATGAAGGACCCATTTGCTTGATAGAATAGATAGGGAAAAAAACTTCGACAATGAGAAACATATATAGCTGTTTGTGTTCTCTATTATGAGTTTAAATCTCATGCATTCTAAACATAAAGTTTTATTACATTATCAATAAATAGCAAGATGATAATATAAATTGATTTACACTAAAAATGAATCAAAATTAAATAATTCTCTTATTTCTTATTAGATTTGTTAAAATGGATTGATCTAGTATAATTTTATCTAACCTAGGATTGGGACTACTAAAAAAAATAAGGATAATAACTTGACCTAATAAGAGATTGGTATGAAATAATCTATCCCAACTAGATTTTATGATTGATAAGTGTTAACTTATTGGATTAATGGATTAACCTATTAGTTTGAATTTATTGGCTTAAAAGGTTAGCCCATCAATCTAATAATTAATATATAGTAAATAATATATAATTAATTTATTAATATGTATATATATATAATATTAAATAATTTTTAATATTTAATGAGTTTATATACTTAACATTTTCAACATATATTATACAAATTTATTAAAATAAATAATTATATTTAATTTTAATAAAATTAAAATTTAAAAAATTCAGTACATAAAATATATAAAAATATTATTATTATTATTATAAAACTTAAAAATAATATAATATTATATAAATTAATTATTATAAATAGGTAGATAAATAATATAAAGTAATAATATATTAATAAATAAATAAAATTATACCAATTTGAATAAAATTATAAATTTTCGCTCTCATGGAATTATGGATTCATCTCATTAGCAATTCCGTATTAAGTATTTGTTTGGCAAATAAAAAAAGGTTAATCTTTAGTTTCTTCATTTGAGCAGATAAATTTTTTCATATATATTAGAGGTGTTTAATGTATTAATTTTTTTTGAAAAAAAAGGCTATTTTTTAAAAAGTTATATCAAATAATATATAATTTATTAAAATAAAATTTTTAATTATTCTTTCTTAATTTATCCCTCATCTTTTGGTTAATTGATAACCTATATCCTAATTAATTAGAAACCTCATTTCTAATGCTTATTAAATTTTTTTAATATCATACTATTTTTAATACTTATTTTTTCACAAAGTTATAGAAGATCAAAAAAAAAAAAAAAACCTCTCATATCATTGCATTTGGTTTATGCCTGTTAATTCAATATAAATAAATAAATAAATAAATATATGATATAATAAAATATAATTAATTAAATCTTAAACAAATTTATTCTTATTTTGAATATTTTGATTTTATCAATATATTTTAGTGTTAAAATAAATATAAATTAATTTATTTTATATATTATCTAGTATATTATTTTATATTTATAAATTAATTTAATAATTAATTTTATTAAATACTTCTAATACAATCAATTAACTTATTATTTTTTAGAAACAACTATCTTATTAGTTAGATTCTAAGTCTTCAATAAGAGGGTGGGTGGGTGGGTGGGTGGGAGTAGTTGAAAGTCTATGTTTTTGCTAAAAATGATTGTTCAATTTTTAAATAATGATAATGATAATAATGATGATAATTAATTTTAATTAATTAATATATTAAAATGAATATTTAAAACATAATAAACTGTTTAACTTATATGAGACCATCAATTAAATATCAATTTTGGATTGGAACTAGAATCAATATTTGTAGCAATCCGACTTCATTTTGACGTGATGCAAAAATTGTTCAAGTTAAAACTGATCTGGTATATAATTTTTATTCATTAATTTAATCATTTGACAAATCTATTTCTCACTATTTTATAATAAAAAATAAATCATGAACATTAACATATGATCATAAGAAAATGTGAGAGTTGTGCACGATATAGGCTAGCTAACTTGGACCAAAGAATATATATATAAAAGCGGGGAAAATATTTTCTCTTTTAGTTGGCAGTGGTTTGGAAAAAGAAAGAAAAAATCCTTTACTACTGCAAAGTCGGTTGGGAAAAGAAAATGTTGGGTAGAAGTAGGAAATGTTAAAAAATAAAATTGAAACATTCAATTGAAGCAAGGAACCCCATTGATTGAAACTATCAGAAGCACCAATGAACTAGTCTAAATGGTTACACATATTTTGACTAATAACATTTTTATCACAAAACTATTATTAATTTGATATAATATTAGTGGGTTATTTAACAGAGAGGCACATAAATTAATCTTAAAGCACAAATGATTCTTCTCAAATTTGTCAATCTAATTTGAATTACAATATTCCGAGTCAAAGTTCTCAAATTATCTAAAGTATAAACTTTTAAAATTTAAACATATGAGTAGACTCATTAAAATAAATACAATTTGTTAAAATAATGGGACAACACTGGGAGTCAGATTGGTGCAAATAATTGACAAACTATAACTGTTAAGTGTTAGCTGAAAAGTGATAAGTTAACTGATTGTATTAGAAATATTTAATAAAATTAATTATTGAACTAATTTATAAATATAAAATAACATAAAAAGATATAATAATATCATTAAATAATATATAAAATAAATTAATTTATATTTATTTTACAGTTAAAGTACATTGATTCAATTAAGATATTCGAAATAAGAATAAAATTATCTACAATATAATTAATTATATTTATGACATCATATGTTTATTTATTTATTTACTTATTTATGGTAAATTAATGGGCATAAATCAAATATTCAATGATATTTGAGTTTTTTTATACTCTTTGACTTTTATAAAAAAAATAAGCATTGAAAATAATATAATATATTAGAAAAAAATAAATTTTAGAAATGAGTATTTCTAATTAATTACGATATGGACCGTCAATCAATTAAAAGGAGAGGAATAAATTAAAAAAAAAGAATTAAAAATTTTATTTTAATAAATTATAAATTACTTCTTAAAAGAGAATATTTTCTTTCAAAAAAGTTAGTATAAAATACCTCTAAAATATGAAAAGAGCTATTTGACTAAATAAAAAAAAAATAAAAACTAACTTTTTTAGTATCTCGAACACACACTAAGCCAAAGAATGTTAGGTTGCCCTCTCAAGTGATTCGAACATAACGCTCCAAACATTTATTTATTAAAAATATTATTGCAAAGACTCTTTAAAAATGTAAGTCATGGGAATGAGTTGTAAAATAACTTTTCAGAAAAAAAAAACTTTTATCTCTTCTTAAATTTAATGAAATTATATGGGCTTTTTTTTTAATTTCAAAATTCATTTAGATCTTTTTTAAAACATAAAATAATGTTACACTTCAACTCAAAGTTAATTTTTTTTTAATTGAGAAATGGTAAAAAAAGATGATTATACAGTTCAAATACACTACTATAAGATATTTTATGTATTATGTGATAAAAAATATACATTAATTAAACTTAAAAATTAAAATATGATTGATAAAAAGTTAAATTTTAATGTAAGTATGATATTTTTTTAATTATTTAAACTTAATTAAATATCATAAAATATTTATTAATTTGAATTTATTATCATTTTTTCTCATCATTTTATAGATAAAATATTCAAATTTACATTTAAGTGTGATATATATATATTTATATTTTAAGTAAGGGTAAATAGAGTCCAGCTAACTTGAGCTGTGAACTAGCTCAATTCGATTTAAATGAATTTAGTTTGGTTCAAAACTCGACTTGTTTTTAAATGAATCAAAATTTTTTATTTAAATTCGAGTTGAATTAAGTTTGTGAAGCATTGGACTTGATTTTATAATTTGTTTGATCTAATCAAATGAATCAAAATTTTAAATAAATAAATATAAATTAAAATAAATCAAGTCAGTTCATATTATTAGTTCATGAGCTCAATTTATTTGATTCATTTAATCTAAAAAAAAAATACATAACCTTCCTTTTAGTTTTCAAAAATTGTGTAAACATTCCCCTCTAATTTTAAAACATACACATTATCCCATTTGACAGATTTTCATTTGAAATATTTCTATAAGATGTTGAGATTTCCTCAAAAATAATTTTTTTAATAAAATTAAAATCTTAATTATTAAAATACCCTTAATTTAGCCATCTGCGTCCATTTGCTTATTTGTTTTCACTCTCAATTGAACACCCTCTTCAGCGTCAATGTTGCCACCCAATTTCACCCGAAGCAATGTTCAAGATACCCTTTCAACAAACAAGATTCCATCAAATTGCCTAAATTATCAAGATTATTCCCTTTCTACATGAATATTGATGCCATCAGTGATGTTTAGAAAATTTTCAATTGTTATTAAATTATTGAGATAAACTGAAGTTCTGTGCATTGAGAATTGGTCCACTGGTGTAATGAAATGAAAAGCTTTGTGGAGTTTAAATTAAGTTTTGAGTTTAAACATAACTTCCTATTTCTACATTGTCTTCATAGATCGTTGAGATTTATGTGATGAGAATTGATTCACTGGTGTAATTAAATGTAACAGAGATGTGATTATTTCATTCTTCAAAATTGATTTGGACTCTAATTGTCCCATCCTTATAGACTTATGTTTGAAGTTGGATATGACATGGTTTTTAGTTGCTTTTTCTTGCATGACAGATTGCCCACCTTCTAGTTTCTACACCATAGAACTGATATACATAATCTTATAACCTTATATCTACTAAAAATGGTTTTGTTAAGCTGTTTTGTGATGAAAAATATGAATATTCCAGTGTTCATGTATACTACCATAGCAATAGAGCAATGTAAAGGTGAAAGAAATGGAGATCATCCATATGTTACAATTACCAATACAAGATTACCGACCTTGTGATTTTTTAACATTGATGCTTCCATTTGAGGCTCGATTCAGCAATGGTGAAAGAAAAGTGGAAGCTTCCATTTGAAATTGCCTATTTCTGAAAATTCAAAGCCAAATCATGAACATGTATTGTGTAGATGGATAAAATGAAACAATTTTAAAAGGTGTAGAAATTAGAAATGGTGAAAGAGAAGTAGCCACAAGGCTGAGTAGAAAGGAATCACCCGACTTATGAACTAAAAACTCCGAGAAGCGATCATTGTGCATTCATTGTTTTCCTGTTTAAATCGAGATCTCTGTGTTTGAATGCTATATTTTCCATGACCGAAATCTGTCACTGCAGATTTTTGTACAGATTTATTGATTTGTGGAAGTAAAATTGAAATTTATCACGGTATATTACCTTGTAGATTTGTGGAGTTGAAACTACAATTTATCACAACAATAATAGAGGCTACTTTTTTTTTTTTTTCAGAACTTGATATCTTTATAGATGCAATTTGTCCACATTTACTTTACTTCTTTGAAAATTTTAACTCCCCATCAAACCCACTATTTGCGCTTAAAATATAGTTAAACGGATTACATTATACTTCTTCACTACAAAGAGATAGAAAGAGAGAAATATATTGCAGAATATTTCTTCACAAGAAAAAAAAAAAAGGAAAATCAACTTGACTGAAAAGGAGCCCTCTCAACAAGTGAAAATAACATTTAATAAGAAAAGCTAACTAATATATAATCGTTGAGAGGTAATTTTAATATTTTTTCAGTCAAATTTGGCTTCCAACATGTTGACTAATTTCAACCTAACGGATATTATTAAATAAGATTTAAGTGTAGTGAATTTTAAACTTTATGAAAAGTTTATGTAGGTTTTGAAATTAGAGAAAAGTTTTCCAAAAAAAAAATATATTAGAAGGGAGGCCTGTGTAATTTTTAAATATTATAAGGAAGGTCAGTATATTTTTTTCTTTAGTCTAAAATTATATAAAAAATATTGTTTGAATTCATTTAAATACATTATATAATATAATATTATACTTAATATCATAATTTATTTTATAAATATTATTAAAAAATATTTATAAACATATATATAATTAATTTATCGATTTGGTTTAGACAAACTAATCATAAATCAAGTTTCATTTATTTAGAAGACAAGTAAATCTTTTAAGTTCATGTTTAATTCATTTGGTTTATAAACTCAATTCAATATTAAGCAAATTTTCGAGTCAAATGATTTATGAGTTGGTTTGATTTATTTTAAATCCTAATTTCAATGTAGGTTTGTGTAGGTTTTGGAGTCAGAGAGGAACTTCACATAATTTTATTAATTCTCAAAAGATGCTTGCTTAATTTTACTAAATTTCACTAAATTTTATCACTCAACAAAAATTACTCCTTACAAAGGACCAATATACCTTGGAAGTGATGCTTAACATTTTCATTTTGATATAAAAAAGAAATTCAACGATTCTCTCCATTTTTATAAATTCTTGCTTAGCAGTGATGACATAATACATGAAATAAAGATAACACTTTTGTGTGTTAACAACCAAACACAAGACACAAAAAACTCAACTCTATGTGTTCACAAATCTGCAATTCTTCCTAACTTCTCCATTGTGAAAGCTCTCTTCATTTGTAATATTTCCCATTTTTACCATGGAATCTGAAAATTGCTGGAAGAAAGCAGCAGGATCTGCAGCATATTTCTTAACAAGCTCTCTTGTTTGAATCCCAAACACACTTGAATACATTTCTTGGTCTGACTTAAGCAATCCTTCCCCTTTCAATAGTAAATGATAGAATGAATTGTCAAAGAGATCAGGAGTCACGTAGTCCATTGCTGTTATGTTGTTGTCTCCCCCGTGAATTGGTGGACAAATGGATTTCACTTTACTGATATGATCCTCTGAGATTGGATTTTTCTCCGATGTAAATGCGTAATCTGCGTAAATTCGTGATCGAAAATTCTGACAGCGTGCCACGCCGATGGTGTGAGCTCCTGTGTAGTGTGATGGATGAATTTGTTGTAAGAATGTTTGGGCGGTATATAGGTTTTCTATATTTATTCATTAAAGCACATGTGCTATTTGAAATATATATACAATACTATAAAAATACCAAAATGCAAGAAATTTTAAAAATTAGATGCATGATATATGTGTGTGTGGATCAAAGATTTAATAAAAAAATTTATTATATTTTGAATAAATTATGCTAAAATAACAACAAATATTCTATTACATTTATTAGATTCATACCTGCAAGAGCTACCATATCTGTAACAGAGAGACCTTGGTACATAAACTTGGAAATGATAGATACAAGGCTTTCATCTGCTGCAGGAAGATTGGAGTTGGCAAGCTCCAAACTTGCAGTTACAGAATCCTTCCTTCCCAGTGGAACATCCCAGTAGGGTCCACCAACCTTAAAATGAAAAATCAGTAGAAACACATTCATGCCAAGAATTTAAATAGTAAATCGCATCATATGATGTGACATTGACGCGGATACAACATTACAATTAATGATAAATTCAGAAACTAATTTTTGAAAGGACAAAAATACAAATAATTAAACACTTTTTTGACAACATTTTAACCAATTATATTAGTTTGCAATACGGCTATAATTCTATAATACGATTACAATAATATTTTAAATTTGTGATCCATGCTAAAGTAATATAGAAATGGTAGAAGCAAGGCAATTCTTGTTACCAGAATGACAGCATCCCTGGCTGCAATGGTGAGAAGATCTGCGCAAGAGACAATTCCGGGACACTCAGATTCAAGCTTGTTCTTGATTTTATCAACAAGCCTGAAGCCTTTCAAAGAGTCAACGTTATTTGATGCTTTCTTCTCTCCTTGAAGTGTGATTGTATCCTCCAGCAAAATTGATCCATCACATCCCTGTGTACTCATTAATCTCATAATTAGTATTTTTAATCTGCTTTCTTTATTTCCTCTGTATATCTTGGCTTGATGGGATATTATTGTGTTGCGAATTTAAGTTGTATTTCCTATTCCTAGTACCTAGTACCTAATACTAGAATAGAACATAGAATGACATGGAATTCTAGTACCAAATACAAGGACGATTTGGTGTGAAATATATTCTTACTATGAAATGTTGGTAAGGAGAAATGATAAACAGTAAAATTGAAGAGCAACCTGGACAAAACAGTCATGGAAGTGGAGCCGAACCATCAAGGCGGCGTTCCGGGGATCGGACGGCACGGCGCACTCCATCTCCTTCCTAACAATGTCAAACACAGTGGGGCAAGATTTTGCATAGTAATCCAATGTCAAAGGAGGATCATTTGCATACAATCTTCTGCTAAAAACCATGCAAAAAATCAAAACAATGTGCAAAATTGAGTATTTTGAATGGAAGAAAAGCCCCATTGCCATTGAAGTTAGCTTTCTTTTTCTTTGTAGAAAATGCAGAGTGGGAGAGATGGGTGGGACTAAGAGGATATATAAGTGTAGGGAGAGTATGTGGAGTGTTGAGAAGTCCATGTACACTCTGATATAATACATATTTTTTTATATCTATCCAATTGAATGAAATCAATTATTAATTTTATTGTTTATACGTCAATATTATTAATTTATATATATTAAAAATTGTAATTATTTTCTTTATATTATAAAAATAAGAACATATGTCAATTTTATTAATTTATATATATATATTAAAAAAATAAGAATATATATTATAATTAAAATATATAAATATTTTCAGTGGAGTATTCTAATTTATGTGTGATTTTTATTTAATTATTTGTTTTTTGGATAATATTGAAAGAAGTTTTGTAAGAGTCAAGAGAAGATGCAACTAATATTACTAAGTTGGTGAGTGCTCTCAAACTAAAAGGAAACATTCTGAGGTGAGAGAGAGAGAGAGACAGAGCAGCAGAAATAGGTGTTTACAAGGTTCGCGTACGCGCCCGCCATATGTAATTTATGTTAGAAAATATTGGAGGCAGTCATCAAACCAAAAACTAATAACAGCAATCTTTGCTTTATGTTTTCCGTTTTGGCTTCATATGAAATTAACTTTAGCCACTCCTTTTTTTACTATTATTTTTAACTCCTACTTGCATGGATAAATTTTTTATACTATTCTTCGTCATCATGGTACAATTAATTCTATTTAAATTGTATTATAAATATATGTAAGCGTAAAAAGTAATATATGTAAATAGAATTTCTTTAATTTTAATATCAATTTTTCAAGACATTATTATTTGTGCATGCATATTTTTCATATTATTAAGCACTCTTATGTTATTTATGTTATAATTAATTTAATTCAAATTATGTTATATATATAAATAGTATTCTTCTAATTCTAATGTCAATTTTCAAAACATGCATTGCCACTTGCATATATAGATTTCTCATATTATTCCTCAAGCTTATAATATAATGAGTTTGATTTTAACTGAATGATAGAATGATATGTACAAATATAAAAAATAATATGTATAAGTACTATTCCTATAATTATATTATCAAATTCCTCATAAGCAAAGGTATTGAGCATTATTTAATGTGAGTGCAACTAGCACTTGCAATGTTTCATATTCGTGAATAACATGCATTGGTTTTGGTCAAATTGAAAAGCATGTCCGTGTAGTGTATTATCTTTTGCATAAGCCAATAAAATTGAGATAAAAATACTACCTATACATGTTACTTATTTGATTAAGGGTTCAGTGTAATTTATTAAACTTTGATATATCAAAATAGAAAACATGTAAATTATCTCCTCTAACGTTGGATAAGTTGTATTTGACATCTACAACTATTAATTTTTACAATTAATCTCTTTTAATTTTAGGATAGTTGTATTTAACACACAATCTTTATCTTGTGAGTAATTTAAAAGAGTAAAATACTTAGTTTGACATAAAATTTTATGAAAAAATTAAGCATAGTGTGGAAATATTATGACTCAAATTTAAAATGATTTGACTAATGTATTATTATTTTTTTCAATTTTTCTCCGTTTTAAAATATTTTAATCATTTTAACATAGTTTGCTTGTTCAATGCACATAGGAAAGCTCGTCACTATAAAATTTGCATTTTTATTTTTAAATTAATATAATATGACGTTTAGATTTCTATTAAAGTTATGAAAAAAATCTTACGTGAATATAATTTACTACTTATCCAAGATTAAAAGAATTAATTACAAAAATTAAAAATTAAAAATATTAAATACAGCTATCTAAAATTGAAATGAATAATTTATATTTTTATCTTCCACTAATATTAGGAAAGGTTAATGAAGTAATCCGCATTTTTGTAAGAATGCCTGTGGATTTAATGAAAATCCCGAGGCTCTTACAAGGATAGGAAAATCCTGAGTGCGTTGGTGAGGACCGTGAAGTGCAAGATTAAGCCACTTATATCAATCATCTTGACTTTCCCATATTTTCGCATAAAAACTCTTCCCATTTCTGCACCAGTTTTAATCTCTGCCTTTCTCAACCTCTTTTTGCTAAGGGGGAGGTTGTGAGGAAGGCAATTTCGTGACCCCAACGAATTATATGTTGAGGAGTCAAGCACGGAAGATACTTGCTTCCAATTTTTTTCATAACAATTCTTGAAATTCACTGCACTTTTCTTGCATAACAATTTGGTTAAAATATATCAAATTCTCTTGTACTTTTAAGTTTAAAAAGATGTATTTAATCCCTTATACTTTCAGTTATGTATACTTTACTCACCTTTATATATTTTTCACCCATACACGTAAAGGATTTAATATGTTTTAACTTACAAATAATATATATCATAAAATACAAAACATATACATAACATTTTTCACTCGAAACATATACAAAGGTTTGATGCATTTTATAAAAATATTTAAATTCATCAAATTTTATATTAACAATAATAATACTTTTATTGCATATATGTATAATTAAATAGAATTTAAACTAATAATACATAATATTAATAAATATTCTATTTTTATGATATATATTATTTATAAGTTAAATGCACATATTTATATATATCCTTCTTTTTTTAAGATATATATTATTTATATGTTAAAATACATTAAAACTCATAGATTTATAAGTGAAAAATAAATAAATATAAGTGAATTGTACATAACTTAAAATATAAAAAGATTAGATATATCTTTTTAAAAATCATGAATTATTTGCACATGACTTAGAGTACACAAAGTTTTGTGTATTTTAACCTAATAATTTCAGTGAATCAATAGATGCAGTACCATAAAATCATATTTTGTTACAAAGTATCGAAGATACATTTCCCGTGGAGGGTGGGGGGAGTGAATCACTGAAAAAAAGAAAGTAAAAATCAACGGAATTAGAAAGGTGGAACAAGTGATTTACTCTTGAAACCTCCAGACAAATTGCAAACTAGTATTTAGCGGAACATGGATACCCTGACATTACACCGTCCAGTTAATACTTTGACATGACGTAGCCTATCCCCTCGTCTTGTAAATATTTGTAGTCTTACAGTAGTAATGAAATTTTAACACTATCTCCTACTATATTCTAACAAGTTAGATATGTTGATATCATGATAATGTATATCTACGATGTACCGACATTTTATATAGTAATTGTGTTCGTGTGTCGAAAATATTTCTGACACTGACATTCATTGACACCGACACAAAATGTGTCGGGCCCGTATCCATAATTTCAAAAGACACTCGTTTTCTATTTCGACACGCGTGTCAAACTCGATTTCAAGGCCGTATCCATAATTTTAAAAAATTCAAGCACGTGTTCTCTATTTCAACACACATGTCAAGCTCGATTTTTAGCCTATTATTTGTTATACCCTATTATTTAATATTATTAATACTTATTTTCATATGAAAAAATAATAATTATAATATATATATTTATAAATAAGTATAATATTTTTTAATATTTATAAATGTA
>JANHAO010015303.1:0-14923 GCA_026873985.1 Saraca asoca | reverse complement strand
ATTCTTGTAGTGACCATAATGTATGTAGTCCTTGGACCTGAAATCACCACGGTTCCCTACATGAGGAGTCATTTACTTTGACACTATTTAATGTCACCTTTAATAAGGTGGCCTAAAAGGCAATGGTTAGGTATATCACAAATCATGCTGAGGGATGTGTGTGATCTAGATGGAATTTCATCCCTCATTCTTAGGAGAAGTAATATCCATGGGCCCCTTGATTAAGTGGGACTAAAAAATGCATGGTCGTCCTTAAATGAATCAATATGTGATATTGATTCATTTGTTTTCAATTAGTCATTTAGAGATCAAGAAACATGGGTTGAATTATTAAGAAGATGACACATTCCATGCCTCGAGTTCAATTTGGATATTCGAACAAAAGGGACTAAGATATATGGGATATTGGCTACTGTTTAGGTATGTCGAATCACAGACATTCTTATTACTTAGGTGGCAATGATGTATTGCTAGATATCACTCACTGTCTATGATGCTAAAATTAGAGTAATTTTGGTATCATTGCCAATGTAATAACAATCTATAAGGTCGCACATAAAGAGTAAGACAAAATTTAAATGAATGTAATTTAATTAGGATTTTTAATTGGATTAAGAGATCCTTGGAATATAGCCCAATATAATATAATATTATAATATTATATTATATTATTATTTAATATTAAAGTAATACTATATTTCTCTTAGGCTTTATTAAGGTTACATTATATTGGGCTTAATTATTGACATTAGTTAGACTAAGTTAATAACTTAAGCCCAAAAGCCTTTCCACACTTTCTGTTGGACTAGAACTCTCAGCTGGGCTAGGACTAGGACTTTCAATTTGCTTAAGCCTAGATCTTTTCTCACTAAACCCTAGAGTTATAAATATAACATTTAGGGATTAGTTTGGCAGCAGAATAAGGAAAAACAAGGTTTTGAAAAATAGTTAAGAGCTCCCAGAAAATAGAGAGAGGCATTTCCTAGCAGAGGTGCAGTGTGTGAGGCTATTCCATCGGCAGATTGGAGTTTTGTCTTCCTCGTATATGGATAATGTAAAGACACATATTCATCAATCTGTGTTGGTAATTTCTACATCAAACCTCAACATTACAGCTAGCCACAACATCATAAGTGTTGTATACTAAAAATGGGCCTCGCAAGGTCAAGCCCCCGTGGAAATGAAGACCAGTTCTCGTGACCTGGTGAGGAGCTTTTGCGAAGCTTCTCTCAGAGAGTAGCAATGGAGAAGTAAAGCACCAAGACCTGCTTCACTCGTCGTTGTGCAATGACGTTGCGAGGAATACTTCACGAAGAAGTATCTCAGCGACGTCGCAACCAATAAGAAGAGTTTAGGATCGACTCGATAAAGTTGTCAGTCACTCTGATCGTGTCCGCTTCCTCGCTACAGCGACCCCTGTGACACCCCACAAAGCTAAGAACTCTCGCTCAAGATGCCTAAGTATCTTGCTTGGCATGGTAACGGTTGTAAGCCTACAAGCCGGCCTAAGAAACCCACCTCCGCAGCCTATATGCTGTAAGAAGCCGGATTATAGTCTTTTCACCATCCTTTCTCATTTATTTAGTGTAATATAACTGTAGCTTGTAATTAATGTAACTCCTCCTTCCTCTATAAATAGATTGCATTGTTAGCAGGAGAGGGGGGAGGAGCCAATCCTTGTAAGCAAAAACTCTGCTAAAGTCACAATAATAAAATCTCTACCATGGGCTTAAGGTCCAGTAAGACCTGGATTTAGCCGAATCCCGTAAAATTGAGTGTCTTCCCTTATACTTTTTCAACCCTCTACTTCATCTACTTCATTTTTCTCATCTGCAAATCAAGAACAGGCCTGGGATCCCAAAGAATCCCCTGTTGACTGAAGTCTAGGATATAACCAAATTCTGACGTCAACATTTTGGCGCCGTCTGTGGGGATCTCACATGTTCTGGTTGATTTCTCATTGTCATGGCCAAAGGAAGAGTTACTAGGGCCTCGAGTGCATGATGCCAAACCCCAGATGGCCATGTTTCGACGATGAGCTCGTCCACCACCCCTATGACAAGAGCAGCCACTGGCTTCCCTCTAGCTGGCCTGGTGCAACTGGCTCTTGCTGCTAATAGCATTGAAGAATCGCAGGCTTGGCTCCAGTGTCAAGAAAGGCTTGAGCACATAATAGAAGAATTGACTAAAATAGTCTCGATGCTGGTACAGGCGCAAGCCCAGAATGTGCAAGCGCAGGCTGAACCCGTCATGCCTGAGGTTGAACATCCCAGTGAAGCAGACTGGGAGTAGGAGCCATATCACCATCCATGAGGTCAAGACGACGGAGCGAACCACCAAGTTCCTAGTCATGGACTGGGGGGCTTAGACGCTGTGGTGGAAGGTCTCCTTCAAAGAGTTAGACATTTGGAGGAGTGCCCTCGAGCTCGAAATGATCGAGAGCATTTTGGAGAGCAAACCCCTTTCTCTAGGGAGATTATGAAGGAGACTCTACCGAATTAGTTAAAAATCCTTGCCATCCCTTTGTATGATGGAGACAACGACCCGTACGGCCATCTGGACCTGTTTAATATCCAGATGAACCTTCAGACTTGTAACCTTTTAGTCAAGTGCCATGTTTTCCCCGCTACTTTGGGAGAAATTTCCCGCGCGTGGTTTAAGATCCTCCCAGCTCGCAGCATCGGCAGCTAGGGAGAGTGTCAAGAAAGATTTATCAACCAGTATCAGGCACTAAGAAGGTGACTTACACCCCCGTGCCATCTTGCTACTATCTTCCAAGGTAGGCAGGAAGTGCTGAAAGATTATCTCGCTCGGTTCAAGCGTAAGGTCAACAATGTCGAGAAGTCCTCGAATGAAGTGATTCTGACCGCCATCTCTGTGAGACTCCACAGGGATGGAAAGTTGTTTAAGAGCCTGTACAAATCCCCAGTGAGCAGCCTGGGAGAATTCTATGAGCGGGCCACGAACTAAGTCAGGTGGGATGAAACTTTCGACCCATGAAACCCTGAGGCAGGCAGTTCGACATCGAACAAGAAAAGGAGCAACCGTGCAAGCAGGAACGACAACCCTGAGTTTCAGTCCGTGAAGAAGGGAAAGGATGAAGGGCCCCCATTTCAGGCCTGCCACAACACCTACAGCATCTTGTCTGATGCTCAGGACAAGATCTTCGCAATGGAAAAGGATAAGGAAGACTTCAGATGGCCTCTACCCTTAAAAACACCTGGCAGATCCAGAGTCAACCGAGGGAAATTCTGTGCATACCACAACAAGTTCAGACATGTCACCTTGGATTGTTGGGCACTGTAAGATGCCTTCGAAGATCTTATTAAAAGAGGACACCTGTACGGTTACATCATGTAGCCTTCCAACCAACAGCATGGATCCCACTAGCAGGGCGTTGAGCGAGAGCGGTCCCCTGCTATCAGGACAATTTTTTAGACTTTTGTGATTATCTGTAACTTGTATGAACGCCTCCTGAACTTGTGTACTAATACTAAGTCTTCTTTTGGTAGGATAGCAACGTCCATCGCTCGCACGCTCTTGATCTATCATGAGCCATATGAAAGGTAAAAGCACTCTTATCTATTACTTAAGGGCCCCCCGAGGCTTAATCTGGAGATGAATTGATGAATCACTCACCAGTTGAGCTACAGGCTCGCTGAGGCGTGAAGATGCTTTAAAATAAACTCACCCAGCCAGTTGAGCTGCGGGCTTGCTGACTGGCCAGTGTAGTAGACATGCTTACTGAGGTGTGGAGATGCTTTAAAATAAACTCACCCAATCAGTTGAGCTGTGGGCTTGCTGACTGGCCAATGTAGCATACATGTTCGCTGAGGCCTGGAGACGCTCAAAAATGGCTCACCAGCTGAGCCTTGGGCTCGCTAAGGCGTAGGGGACGCTGTAAAATATACCCCTTGGGCATAAGATCGCCCCGGCCACAAGATCGGCCACCCCTTTGGGCACAAGATCACCATGACCACAAGATCGGTCACCCCCTTAGGCATAAGATCGCAAGATCACCCTGGCCATAAGATTGGCCACTTGTTTGGGCATAAGATTACCCCGACCACAAGATCAGTCACCTCATTGGGCACAAGATCGCGAGATCGTCCCGACCACAAGATAGGCCACCCCACTAAGTCGTAGCTTTCATGCGCTAATCTTTTTTAGCACAAGATCGTTCATTTTTCTCCACTTCGCAGCTCTCATGTGATTAAGTAAGTCGTAGCTTTCATGCATGCTAATCTTTTTGAGCACAAGATTGCTCACTTTTCTCCACTTCGCAGCTCTCATGCGATTAAGTAAGTCACAGCTTTCATGCGCACTAATCTTTTTGAGTACGAGATCACTCACTCTCTAATTCACAGTCCTCATACAAACTCGGATTAAGTCACAGCTCACTTGTGACCAATTATATCTAACTCTATTTCTCAGGTGCATACGAACCACCAGATCAATCGAGCCATGCGCAAAATGGAAATGAAGCAATTTTATTCATTAAAAGGCCTCAGCGAGGAATATTTACATTAGGAAGCTCTGAATACAAAACAAGGTAAAATACAACGGGGAACCCTAAGTATAAGCTAGTTGAGGAGCAAAAGAAGCCCCAAAAAGAGAGAGAGAGAGAGAGAGAGAGAGAGAAAGCCAGCTATGGATGGCCACAAGACAGCACACTACAACCATTCTTCTTCCAATTGATCACCGGTGGCAATACTGCATCCCTCTTTCCCTCGACCACCTGCACCTCCCAAAAAGATCGGATTAGAAAGTGCTTAGAGGCACAACCGGTCTAAGAACCGCCTCATGGTGGAGCCAGAAAGAAATAATCCGGGATCCATATAAGATCCTCCCACATTGCCTAGAAAAATGATTCTTCTGAATCATATATGCAGCAGACCATACATGCCTCAAGGAAGGACCAAAGTTTCGAAGATGGCTTATCAAGATGCTTCATGGTTTGTTATGAACAATATAATCGAGGGATGGTCTCCCCCTTAAATAGAGCAAGGAACGATTCATTAATGAGTCCTGATCCATCTTCCCTAACCACACGCATTAATGTCCTTGAAAAGGAATCAGCTTAAATGCAGTCATAATTACCAGATGTGCTTCGATAACAATAAAAACTGGTGAAGGGAAACGACGGCTCGACTTTTGATCAATTGAAATCAGGATAATTTTTAACTCCCAGCTCACTATGCAAGCTAAGAGTTAGGGGGCTTATGTTGTATACTAAAAATGGGCCTCGCAAGGTCGAGCCCTCGAGGAAACGAAGACCAGTTTTCACGACCCAGCGAGGAGCTTTTGCGAAGTTTCACTCAAAGAGTAGTAATAGCAGAAGTAAAGCGCCAAGCCCTGCTTCACTCGTCACTGTGCAACGATGCTATGAGGAATACTTCACGAAGAAGTATCTCAGCGACGCCGCAACCAACAAGAAGAGTTCGGGATCGGCCCGATAAAGTTATCAGTCACTCCGATCGTGTCCGCTTCCTCACTGCAGCGACCCCTATGACACCCCCCGAAGCCGAGAACTCCCACTTGAGATGCCCAAGTATCTTGCTTGGCATGGTAACGGTTGTAAGCCTACAAGCCGGCCTAAGAAACCCACCTCCGCAGCCTATATGTTGCAAGCAGCCAGATTATAGTCTTTTCACCATCCTTTCTCATTTATTTGATATAATACAATTGTAGCTTATAATTAATACAACTCCTCCTTCCTCTATAAATAGATTGCATTGTTAGCAAGAGAAGGGGGAGGAGCCAATCCTTATAAGCAGAAACTCTGCTAAAGTCACAATAATAAAATCTCTACCGTGGACGTAGGGTCCAACAAGACCTGGATTTAGCTGAACCATGTAAAATCGAGTGTCTTCCCTTATACTTTTTCAACCGTCTACTTCATCTACTTCATTTTTCTCATCTGTAAACTAAGAACAGGCCTGGGATCCCAAAGAATCCCCTGTTGGCCGGAGTCTGGGATATAACTAAATTTCGACATCAACAATAAGAGACAGAAATTCATCAACCTATGTTGCTGATTTTGCATAAAAAACACAATACCATAAGGTATGATCTTAACTAACTAATTTATATTTTGGTCATAGATCCTTGGTGGGTTTCGAAAATTTTAAATTTCCGCTGTGATTAATGTTTCGAAACCCAGCAGAATAGATATTTAATATTTTTATAAGGATATTATTATCATTAACTACTCTTTTTTCATTTTATTCCTATATTATTTTATTGTATCATAGATAAAAATGGAATGAAATAATCATTCCATTCCTAACCATACCTAACAAAACTATGAAAAGGTTATTCTATTTCATTCTTATTGTCATTCTATTTCATTCAATCAAATGAACCATAAGATTTACACTCTTACACCAAATCTACACCACTTACTTTTTTTTCTAATGTCTATAAAGCATCTAATATAAAAGAATTCTCACTTTAATGATAAGAGAGAATTAGTGTCTAATTCATTAATTGTTTTCTTTCTTATAACAATGATTCTCTCTTTCATAATAATTAACAACTTTATGGGGCATTTGGTTCAATCACTGAAAATAGAAAGTGAATGGAATCAAATAAAGAAGAGTAAGGATAATAGTAACTACTATTTTTTAGTTTGTTTGGTTTAGTTAGGGAATAAAATCACATTGTTTATAATTCCTTTTCTTACTATTTGATTAGGTGGTCGTCAACAATGATGGATGGTAGTCAACAATAGATGATAATAGATGGTGGTCAACAATGGTGAGTAGTAGTGGGCAGTGGTCAATGGTGGTGGATGGTGGTAGTGGCAGCGGCAGTCAACGGTGATAGATGGTGGTGAGCGATGGTCAACTACGATATTGAATGGTGAACGATGGTCAATAACAACAAGTAATAGTAAACGGTGGTTAACAGCGGTAGGGGTGGTGAGCAGTGGTCAATGATAGTAGGTAGTGATGGATGATATTTAGCGGTTGTTGTTGGTGGTGGTCAACAACGAAAGATAGCAGTGGGCGGTAGTTAATAGTAATAGTAGTGTTGGATAATAGTCAATGACGGAATGTAGTGGTGGGCAATGATCAATGGTAGTATTAATGGTAAGTAGTGGTCAATAACGAAAGGTAGTGGTGGACATTGGTTAATGGTGGTGGTAGTTTTGAAAGGTAAGAGAAAGAAATAGGAGAGGAAAGGTTTGTTTTTCATTTCTGATAGGTAATATAATCTAATACTTTAAGCAGGGGAAGGATTTCAAATTAGGGGAATCCATTAAAGTTAACTACCGGTATTAAATTTTATTATACGTGAATCAAACATCCAATAAAAAATTAATTTTTTATTTCATTCCCACTCCCTAATATTGTCCAACCGAACGCCCTATTAAAGAATTATGCTCCAAATAATATAGGAGGTGAATTTGCTCGTCCAAGCTGAGTACAATCCAAAGCCTAGAAATTGACCTTCTATTTTAAAATTAGCAATTGTTTCTGTCATGTTATTTAAACATTGAAAAAAATAATAGATTTAATATTGAAAATAAATATGTGGGTTTGCATTTTAATTTTGACTAAGATACGTCAAATCTCTTATACTTTAAGTTATATGCATATAATTTCCTGATTTTTAAAAATGTACATCTAACCCCCTTATATTTTAAGTTATGTGCACTTTACTCACATTCATATAAACCTAAAGAGATTTTGTGCATTTTAGTCTACAAATAATACACATCATTAAAAAAAAAAAAAAGAACACATGAATGACATTTTTTTATCAAAAATATAGGGGGTTTGGTGCATTTAATACAAGACATATTTTATTATAAATGTTTCTAACTAAATTGCATCTTTTTATATAAAATCAATACGTTTTTTATTCACAAAACTAAAATAATTTAAAATTCATCAACTTTTATATTTACAATAATAATATTTTTATTATAATATGTAAATTTAAATAGAAAATAACAATACATAATATTTATACATGTCTTATTTTTTATATGATGTATCATTTGTAGGTAAAATGCAACAAATCCCCTAAATTTATGGGTGTAAAATACATGGATATGGGTAAAGTGTACATGACTTAAAATATAAGGGGGGATAGATATACATTTTTAAAAATCAAAGGTTATATGTATATGACTCACATAACTTAAAGTATAAGGGGGTTGATAAACATATTTAAAAGTGATGGAAAAGTTTGGTGTATTTTAGCATTTAATTTATTAGTTATGAAAATAGTCATTAATGATAATTGAGTATTTCTATTCAAAGTCTCTTTCCCTTTGTTATACATTCCTAAGAATCTTAATATTCTCGGGAATGTGATTCCTAAGAATATAATTCTTGAAAATGTTATATTATCATATTTATTTTAATTAAAAAGATTTTCATGAATGTTATAATGATAGTAAACTATTTCATTCGAGAATAAAAAAAGGAAAATAAAACTAATGTTATCAGGGAGTTATAACGCCATTAGGGTCAACAACAATAGGTGACAATGGGATAAGATAGTAATGATAATAAAACTTTAATTAAAGAGTGGGCAAAATAATCATTTTATATGATTAAAACATTCTCATATCATGGAAATGTAAAATATCTACGTTCCTTATGAGATTATTTTGAGGGAATATTGAGCTGAAAATATTTTCAAGTAAATTTTTCTTAATTTTGAATCAATGGGAATCTAACATTCCCTTAAGATATTTTAAAAAATATGAGAAAAATTATGCAAACTAAACGCTGCCTAAGAGTATAACTCCTAGAATAGTGTCAGTTTGATTCGCACCCAACATAATATATTATTATTATTATTATTATTAAATGCAACAAATCCCATGAACTTACACTCGCGTGCAAATAATCAATCTTTGAGTCTTAAAAAGGTGTAATTTACTTTCTTAAACTTTATACATCATGCAATTGAAATCTTGTATTTAATTACCATCTAATTTGCCAATGGAGTTAGGCACGTGACTGTCATGTGCTCACTGAGATCAAAGTCCATCGTTTTCGCACCATACAAGCTTGATGCTAAACCCAATACATAATCCATGTGTTCATATTAGTGAATTTGAGGCCATGCTTGATTTGCGAGTGAAATTCTCTTTTGTAAAGGTGGGTAATTCCAATAGATCTCTCAAAATATTAATCTTCTTGTTCCTATCATTGCTAATGAAGCTGTAGCCATAACCCGGAATTGAAATGTTCAGTTCACTTCTTCCTTTTGTTTTTCCTGTCCTCATTGCCTATGATGCAATTAATAACAACTATTCATAAATCAAAATAGAGGTTACCAATGCATTCATACCTCACCGTAGAGCGCATTCTTGAGATGGGTAATCTAACTAAAATTCATGTTTCAAATTTTACGTAATTTGATGCAAGTATATTTTAGAAAAAAAAAAAAAGAGAAAATTCTCAAAGAAAGCTTGGCTTTTCAAACTGGGTAAAATAGAAATTGAAGAAAATAAGAATTTTAGAAGATGATCAAACATTTGAAGAGGAAGACAAATGCCCAAAAAGGTATAGAAGAGGGAGAGACGATTTAAGTAGGAAAAAAGAGGTTATATTGTTGAATTGGAAAAGAGCGGGGTTTTTTTTGTCATTTGGTGGTACTGAAAAAACTTATGATTGAAGAACTTTATCAACTGCATTAAGATCTAAAGGGGTGATTGTGCTCAATGTTGCTCCACGTGGTATAGCATCTGATTGCTTTTTGGTGGAAGGACGACACACTCAACTTGCAATCCCATTGGTGATAGATGAGAATTCAATGTGCAATATTAAACAAGATAGTGATCTTGCATAGCTGCTCATTAGAACTAAGTTCATTATTTGAGATGAGGCTCCTGCTGTAAATAAGTTTTGCTTTGAAACTTTAGACAAAACATGAAGAGACATAATGAAAATTTCAAACTATAGAAGTTTCCAAGAACCATTTCAAAGCAAATTTATTGCTTTTTGTGATGACTCAAACAGATTTTACCGGTTATTCCAAAAGGTAGCAAATAAGACATTGTGTTTGCTACCATAAATTCCTCATACTAATGGAGATTATGCAAAGTTCGAGATTGTCAAAGAACACAAGCCTTTGATCCAATTCAATTAATCAAGAATGTGCTGAAATGAAAGAATTTTCAGATTGGATTTTGAAGGTAGATGATGGTGCTGTTGGCAGTCCTAAAGATGGTGAAGCTGTTGTAGACATACCAGATGATATTTTGGTAAAGAATTTGAGATCCACTTGCAGGTATAGTTGGAAGCACATATCCTTCATTGGTGGATAACCTACAGGATGACAACTGCCCCTACTCTTCATATTGCTGACGAGGTCAATGATTATGTTTTGTAGATGTTGCATGAAGAGAAGACATATCCAGGTTCGGACAATGTTTGAAAGCAGGATTCATTGATACATGTTAATAAGGATATTTACACTCTTAAATTTCTCAACGGAGTTACAGATTCAAGGCTTCCTAATCATGTACTACAATAAAAGAAAGGTGTCCCTGTAATGCTACTTAGGAGTATAGACCAATCAGCAAGATTGTGTAATGGGACAAGGTAATCACACAACTTGATAAGCATGTATTGAAAGCAAAAGTCATTTCTAACTTCCATTCAGATTGCAATGAAGAAAATTTCTCTTTACTTTATGTTTTACGTTGACAATAAACAAGAATCAAAGATAATCTTTCGCGCTGATTTGTACTCACCTAGATCAATATTCAATTACAGTCAACTTTATGCTGTAATTTCTATAATGACAAGTCAACAGGGGTTAAAAATTCTCATTACTAATAAAAAATGGAAACACATGTAACTCAACGGTCAATGTAGTGTACAAGGAAGTGTTCCATATATTGTGATAAGCACCAGCATTTCTATCCAAGAATTGTTATGTAGTGTTGTTATAAGTAACTTGAAGTACAATCTTATTTGCAGTCAAATTTGTATTAAAATTGTTTTAAATTATAAAATCACGAATCATAGAATATTTTTCTTTATCTGAGTATAAAACAAAATAATCCGAGGCCATGGATTGTTATGTAATGTTGTTATAAGTAACTTGAAGTACAATATTATTTGCAATCAAATTTGTTTTTAAATTGTTTTAAATTATAAAAATCATGAATGGTAGAATATTTTTCTTTTTCTGATTATAAAACGGAAGAATCAAAGACCATGCATGGCATGGGTCAGTAACTAGTAGTAGCAAATACAACTGCAAATTGAATGTCCTATAACTCTCAAGAAATAAGCATTAATTACTACTTGGTGGCAAGTAAGAGATTATTTCCTATTGATGGTGGATTTCAATTCTACCTAATCTAGCCAATCTGAGGAGGTTCTTTTGGAATTATCTGGTTGTTAAGATAGTAAGAAGGTATAGAATGGCTGGAAGAAAAAGGAGAAGAGTGAAGAATGCAAAGGTTTAACGTGGTTTAGTTAAAGTCAGATGATACCGATCCTTACATCTACGGTAGCATTGTATTACTTGAGAAATTTTAGCAAAGTTTTGGTATAGTGTTCTCAACTTCTTCTTGCTTAGTTTATACAGGGCTCATCCCTCTCATTTATAGAGGAGAGGAGGCTACAATGATAAATTTACAAGTTGTATTTCTGTTACATCAAATAATAAATGTACAAGATAGTCTAAAGTACAACAAGCTGGCTTTTACAGATTGTTGGTTGACTTGTGTGAAATGCTTTTTGTGGGTGGGAACCTTGAGCTGTATTTTGCAGGATGGCAATGCAAGCTGTTTGTTGGTTGTATGCTTGACCTCAGCAAGCTTCTAACTAGGTGAGACGTTGTGGGTCATCTTTGTTTTGCGAGGTCGAACTTGAACAGGTTGCGAGCTCAACCTATCGCCGAGCTAAGACTTGTTGCTGGCGAGTAGGAGGCTGATGTTCAGTGAGCTGGTTGCTTAGTGACCTAGCAGTCAGGCAAGCTAGGCCTCTTTATTGTACTTGATTTCTGCTAAACTTTTACCAACCTATCTTGTGATACTGAATTTTACCCATAACATCAGCCCCTAACTTTTAGTTCGCTTTGCAAATTAGGAGTTGTAACCTACTGATGTGATCTTCCTTCATGAATTACCATGTAGTCGAAGTCTTCGGTCAGCATGTCATTTCATTTGACCTAGGCCATACTTTCTACTATACATGTCTCATTACTATGGATGAGTCTACCTTGTTTTCGTACAAAGCATTTAATAGAAGTGGTTGGGGGTTGATTTCTATATTCTTCGGTGAGAGCAAGCTACTCTTATTTAGAGCATGAGTAGTTCTTCTACCTTCAATCAGTGAGTGAACTGATGAGAGCTTTAAACAAGCACCTCATACCTCTGGTAGTCTATTTTCTTGGAGAAATGTGCATGGTTTGCTGCACAGGAAGCCTTCTTAGGCAATTCTCCTTTTCTAAGAATGAGGGAAGATCTTTTATAGATCTCATATTATTTCCTCATGGAGATGCCGTGGGGTTCTTCCTTCCCAGCCATCCTGGCGTGCCTTTTTGGAGTCTTTGGCACTAAGGGTGAGGTTAAGGAGGAGCTTGCTATTAAGGAGGATGACTGGAAAAAAAAAAGTTAGAGATCAAGTGTGCTCTTCAATTTCCCAAGAATTTGTCTCCTAGCAATAGGTCTTCTTTTTATTCTTTTCAGCCTTCAGCTTGTTCTATTTTGTATTTCGAATTTTGATTTTCTAATGTAATTTTACCTCGTTGAGGCTTTTTAATGAAAGCATTGTTCTTTTTCGATTCCTTGCATATTGATTTGAATATTCTACACATCACAAATGAAAGCATTAGTTCCTGCAAATTACAATACTAGTTAATAGATATGAGGATTAAAATGATTCAATGATGAATAATGTAAAAGTAAGTCGCATGAGAGCTACGAGCATCAAGTTGCATGAGAGTTACGAGCATCAAGTCGCATGAGAACTGCGAGCATTAGGTCGCACGAGAGCTACAAGCATTAGGTCACATCATATCACAGTTGATTGATAAGTTTTTGGAATGAGCTCCAGCGACCTCAGCTCGAAAGCTGGCAATTATACCGGAATAAGCTCCGACAACCTCAGCTCGAAAACTGGCAATTGTACTAGAATGAGATGTGATAACACAATATTTCATGTATTTATTTGTCTTCATCCTTAGCATTTTAAGGGTCAAAATGATTTACTTCCAGTTGTGTTAATGTGTATTTATGATTTAATGTCAATTGATTCATTATGGAAATTTTTGCACAATTCGGCCAATTTGAGCAGTTTCTGTAATTTAGCCATAACTTGAGCTACACATATCTAATTGATGTGATTATTATCTTGTACGAAAGCTAAGAGATAGCTCTACAACTTTGATGAAGACCTCTAGGGCTAAATCACACAATTGGTTATCTGAATTTTGAGTTGAAGCCAGCACCAGAATTCTGCCTTAGCCTGTCCAGAGCAGCCTGACCTCTGCACACTTATTAGACCATATCTGAAGTTATACAAGTCCAAATGAGGTGAAACTAAGCCCAAATGGAAGCTAAGACGCAATGCCACAACTTTCATGAAGACTTCCAGACTTGAATCCAGCAAATTGGGCGTGGAAATGGAGCTGCAAATGAAGGGTAGAATGCTAAGAAAATGGGCTCTGCAAAATTGGACTTTCTTGGCCCCAATTGACATGGATCTTGAGCTCATTGCACCATCTCTTAATCCAATTCATACTCAGCCAGCTGGAGACCCAAAAGACAGAAGGAAAAGTAGAGAAAGTAGTCTGCCAAAGAGCACAACACATAGGGCAGTGGCAACAAGCAATCAGTCAGCTTTCTATCTACTCCCACTAAGCATGCTGCCATTTCTTTCTACCCAGGGAAAAGTCATTTTGTTTGGGAGTTTTTTTCCATTCAGTTTTCAAGTAGTTTTTAAAGTAGTTTTATCTGTGTATTTCGTGTGGAGGCAAAGAGCAAGATTTTGCTCCCCTCTTTTCTATATTTTTTAGCCTCCATGGAAGGCCAACTTTGTAACCATCCAAAGGTTGACACTTGAAGATTAATGTGGAGATCTTGTTCTTTTATCTTGGCATCTAATTGTTGGTCACTTCTTTCTTTTTCCATCTCTATTTTTATTGCAATATCTGACTTAAATGGATCCATTTGATTTAGATATTGATATGATTATTGAGATCTTGATAATCACTTGTAAAAGAGGATAGGAAAACCAAGCAATGCATTGAGATTTTAATGGATTGCTTGTGGCTAAGTTTTGCATAAAACTCATTAATCATTTCAGGGATACTTGTTATGATTATCAACAATTGAATGAATATTTAGTGATATAGGAAGCATTGATCTCAAGCTAATTCCCTTGGCTGGTTGCTTGTTTGTTGTTATCTTTGTTTCTATTTTGTAGTGTTAGTGTAGTTTTCTGCCAACCCCCCTTTATTTCTGGCTCCTAATTTGATTGATATCATCCACAAATGATCTTTAAGTTCGACCTAGTATTGCCATATACTACAAGTAATTAGGTAACGTGATTTTATAAATTTCTAATTTGATCGGCCGTGACAAATCGATAATCAAGCTCCAGCAGCCTCAGCTCGAAAGCTGGCAATAATATTGGAATGAGCTAATGAGCTCTAGTGGCATTAGCTCGAAAGCTGGCAATAGTATTGAAATAAGCTCCAGTGGCCTCAACTTGAAAGCTGGCAATTGGGCAAGGTCACATGAAAGCCATGCCTATGCAATGTACAAATGCCCTAGGTCACATGAAAGCTAGGCCTTGGCAAAGCATGAGTGATCGCAGCGTGTCGAAGCCGTCAAACTAGAAATTTATAAACTGAAGTTACCTAAACTAACTTGTAGCATAGGCAACCCAGGTCGAACCCAAGGACCATTTTAGGATGATAATATCAATGATATTAG
>JANHAO010015302.1:0-14897 GCA_026873985.1 Saraca asoca | reverse complement strand
CTCACCATGGACTTCATCTTAAGTATGCAATGCACGATGAATGCAACATAAGATGAATAATTAACCTTTAATATCCAAATTCACAAAATGTTTAGTCATAGATGCAATAGGGTCCAATCAAATTGGCCTAGGGCACCCATCTATACTAACACTTTAAGCTCTTGAGGGTTCACCTTATAAGGGAGTTTGTTTAGGATAATAGATCCTAAGAAGAAGTTAGTTGCATGTTGAGTATTTCTTATTAGTGGCAATCCTATAGGAATTTCTTTTGAACAACATCTAGGAAGGTTTTGAGGAGGTTCATGATTTCTTTGGGAACATTGGCTTTATCATTTTCTTCTGCTAACAAAAGAAGGTAGAACTGGTTGGCATATTCTTACAGTTCTTTAAGTTGGGTTTTGGTGACCAAGGTGATAATCTGATCTGGGCATCCAGACTTCTTAATAAGCTTATTTGGTTATAATGGTGTTAACTTGACTCTCAATCCATATTTATTGAAGAAATAGGTGTTTTCAAACCTTTTATGGATGACTCAACGATTAAATTACTAGGGTCATCCTAATAATAAACGATAGGCATCTATAGGGATGACCTCACACTGTACTTCATCTTAATACTTCTATCCGATGTTAAATGACATAAGGCAATGCTTGGAAACCTTCACTTCATTTTCTTTTCTTGGCTATTGCAATTTATAAGATTAAGCATGGTCTTTTGTTGGAATTTTTTGTTTCTTGACTAATTGGTTTAATACTACATTCTTATAACTTCCGCTATCAATAATGACATTACATACTCCTCAGAAAGTATACCTAGTGTGATGTTGTGTCAAAGCTAATTTTCTTCTTAAGACATAAAAGTGTGAAAGCTTTTTTGTACTACTAAGGATTCTCTATAATTAGGTAAAATAAGCTCTTCATCATATAAAGATGGTTCGACTTCTCTTTCTTCTTCCTCTTCTTCATTTTCATTGGATACTTCATGAATGTCTCCTTCAACAATGGCCGTGACTCTCTTATTCAAACAATTAGAAGCAATATAACCATACCTTTGAGATTTAAAGCACTTTCAAGTTTTTAGATCGATAGGGTGACTTGTTCCAGCTTTCTTATCATTTTTGACAATTTCCTTTGAGGTACTGGGCTTGTTCACAGTTGGGCTCTTGGGTTTTGAATTCCTTAACTATTTGTAGCTTTTCTAGTTCTAAATGAGTTAGTAGCATTTTTCTTTGTATTATGCTTCTCAACCTTCATAGCTAGTCTAACAACATCATCAATAGTAAAGTATTGTTGCAAGTATACAACATTCATAATACCAATATTTAGTCTCCCAAGGTAGCGGACAATACTTTGTTCTTAGGGCTTACTAACATCATGATTCATTTTAAGTTGTTTAAACTCCATTGTTTATTCTCCAATACTCATGCTTCTCTGTCACAAATTCTAGAATTTGATAAACACTTATGGCAATAATGAGTTGGAGGATCCTTGCATGTGAGCTTTCCTCACATTTTATCCTAAGTTTTGATCTAGTGTCGACCTTTTTGTTCTTATTGGTGCATAAGATTCTCCCATCAAACTAACGTGTGTTTCTTTAACTTGATGGTGATGATCTTGACATGTTTTTCATCCTGAATGTCTTTGAGCTAAAAAAAACATGTTTGATGGTGTGTAACTAGTTAATAAAATCATCTAGTTGTTGACTTCTTTCAAATTCGGGAACATCTAGTCTGATTTTGAGATTGTTGGATAGCTTTGGTATAAGTCTTTTGATAATGATGTTTGCATCCATCGAATAAGGAGGATAGGCCATCTTTATAAGTTTGCAACCTTCTAAAAGGGTTACCATCTTTTATACCGGTATCTTGAAGTCATTCTTTTTTTGACTTCATGAAGTTATGTTTGCAATTGTTCAATTTAAGCTTGAAGTTCTTTTTTTTTTTTTTTGCAAAATGGGTATAAGTATAGGGGTTTTCTGAAATTTTAAGAGAAAATAGGGGTTTATCTATAATTATAAGAAGGGTGGTTGACTTAATGGAAGTGGGTGATGATGTGGCCTTAGATGACACGTGGTGGCTTCTAAATGGTCACAGGTGTTGACATAGTGGCTTATGGCTAATTGATTTTGCTAATGTGAACAATGATGTGGCAATTAGGTGACATGTGTCGAGTTTTGGTTAGATTGACATGTTAATATAATGCAACACGTGGATAGCAATGCTGATGTGACATTTTCTTAAACCTCTGAGCGTGTGAGGTGTACATGCACAAGTGACAAGGCTGACAGCTTGTATGGTGTGTGGCAGCGTATGGAAGCTCTGATAGGTGTGAAATTTTCCAATCTGATTATTTTGGACCTTTTGAACATGATGATGGGTTAGATTTTGGATTTGTTCATTAGAAGTAGGTGTTTCGGAGTGAGTAGAGGCGGGTGGTTGCAAGTGTAGAATTTTGAAGTTTTTTGCAAATTTCAAAGTGGTAGAGAGGTGGGGTCGGGGTGTTCTAATGCCAAATGGCTTAGGAGTAGATTTGATAAGAGAAAGACATTAATTTTAGCAAAGTTCAAAACCCTGCTATAGCGAATTTTTAGCTTAAACACCACTTAGGTTGGCTAGACCCAAGATACTAAACTATAAGAGGAGAAAAAAACTCTCTCAAAACTTCAAAAATATTGAATTGAAAATCAAATGAATTACAACAAGATTTGAAGTCCTATTTATACTAAAGTTGGAGAACTAAATTACAATAAAAACTAATGCAAATTGACTAATTGATGGTCAATTATGGTTCTTCAAGATGGCAGTAAGCAAGGGTGGCACATAGATGGATTAAATGGATTTGGATTAGCTCACTAATGGATAAATTAACAATGATGCATTTATTCATTTATAATCCAATTAAAATTTTATATGAATCATGAATTGATTTATGATCCACACATAAAATGCAAACTGAACTCATCTATCCATTTAACTATCACTGTTTTTATATTATTTTATTATTTTTATTATTATTATTTTTTACTATTACAATTATATTTTGTTGCCATTATTAAAAAAATTATTTTTTACAATTAAAATTTTAAATTATGTTTTAATCCATCATTAATATTTTTTATAATTAAAATTTTAAAATATATTTTATATTCAAATGATTAATTTATAATAATTGTGATCAGTTTATTTTAAAATTTCATTCACTTAGAAGTTTATCATGGAAATTGCATTCCCTTTAGATTTTCCACTAGAAAACACATTTTCTAGTTTTTACAATGGATATCTACCAACTCAACATTTTAATTGTATAGTTCATTGTCCCTTTGTGACATTATTAATAATTTACTAGCATAACCTTTATTAAGACCAGCCACTAACAAAGAAAAATTTACAGTTTAAACTATTTCATTTAGTGTCCCTCAAAAACTTTACAATGTTAGTCAACAAGAAGTATTTGATCATTAAGATACTCAGACCAAAAAGAAATAATTTACCCACCATACAAGTGTTGTAATAATATTTTAATACATGTAGCAATTTTATGACGTTAATCCATAATTTAAACTATATATATATATATATATATATATATTTGCTTATCTTTGATGGGATTTTTTGTGTAGTAATTTTACATTAACTCACTTACTTTTACAAACTGTTATTAATGATATATTTAGGATTTATGTGTATTTTAGGGATTTTAGATTTAACTTTATTATTTTATTTTATTTAATATATTATTTTTATTTAAAAATATTTATTTTAATTTTTAAATAAAAATTAATCAAATTGGATGGATTTTAAATGATTATTTTATCAAATAAATTAACATTTAATTAGATCTAAATTGACTCAAAACGAATGAAGTTAATGGATTCATGGATATCCATTTATTTTGCCATCCCTAATTGTACGGTAGTGGAGTAACGATAGGAAAATAGTTCAAGTGGAGTAAGGTGACTAACAGAGACAACTTGGTGTAGCAGAGCCTCCATTGTTGATCTTGCTTTGCTTTAATCAGGGTATAGGTGTAAGATGAAGACACATAACAACTTGATTTTGTTTCAGAAAGTTTGCAAGAGAAAAATAATTTGCAATTATATAAAAAACAAACTTTGTAAGGGACAAATTTTCATACTTTTGTTGAAAAGGTTTAATAAAACTTAAAAAAAAAAAGATATATAATTGGCAAGTGTAGTTATTTATGCTTACTATTTATTTTGTGATGTGTGTAAGTAAATCTCAATTTATTAATATTTGAATTTATTAGTCATTAAATGTTATAATTGAAGTCTAATGTGCATATGTAATTTTTTTTAATTATTATGTGCCTATGTTATTACATATACTTTTTTTACTTGTTAATCTATCAATTACAAATTTAAAATAGAATCTTATATTTGAGAAAACTTTTATTGCATTAAGTACATTTTTGTTGTATACATTAAATTAATAAGAGAATGATGACATTGTTAAATAGGACAGAATAAGGCATTCATGTAAGTATAACAGGAAATATTAGGTGGTATTTAGTATACTTTTGTTGTGTGCCTTAAAAATTGATGTTTTCTTCTTTTGATTAGTTTAATGCACAAAATATACTAAGTGCCACCAAATATTGCTTGTTATACTTACACCAATTCTTTATTATTATTAATTTTTTTAGAATGATGAGAAAGACAATTAAAATATTATTGAAAAACTTTACTGAGATCCACAAGCCTATAATCAAGAATCTTTGGTATCACTTTGATGAGGTTCAATGGGCAAGCCTTTTGGACAATAATTATAACTAAGTTGAATATTTTATAATGAGAAAATACTTCTATAATAATATTCAAGGAAGGATAGTAAACTCTATTTACTTTTTCTTTTTCTTAATAAAAAGAAGAAAAAAGTGATATATAATTAAAAAGTTAAGAATGAATGACCCTCTCAAAAAATCAAATAATCTCTTACGAATAACTTCACATATTATATTGAACTGGATCCCCTGCTCATCCTTTAATGGGAGCCATCAGATGCATCTTAAATGGTTTAAATGCATCCTTCAGTTAAGAATGTGTTACATCATCCCATCAAATCATTTAACTGAATGATGCATCTGGACTGTTTAAGATACATCTGATGGCTCTCATTAAGATGAGCAGGGGATCCGGATCTCATATTATATGACTTCACCCTTTTAGCAAAAATGCTGTAAAAGGAAAGAAAATTATGAAATTTTGAAAAAAAAAAAAGGCAATCACCAAATTTTGATGAGTATTTAATACGTTTTCATTGCTTGACTAGTTGATTTTATATCATGAAATGGTATATGATGACTTTGTTCACATTTAGCTTAGGAATCTCCCAAACTGACTCACCCATACAGCTCTATACAACTGTTGAATTTTAGCTTGAATTTAATGTCATATAATCAAAATTATCCTTTTCAAGATAGATCTAAAATTACATAATATATTTGGAATATTGGCAATTTTGAAATAATGGATATGGGCCTTCTTCCTTCTATGATGAATATTCGAAGTTTTTTTTTTTTTTTTTTTGGCAGGAGTGAAATACTTTGCCGAGAACCCTTTTCCACTGCAGTGGCACTTGGGACAACCTAGTGAATTAAACCCAATTATCCCAGGATTCTCCACTCCCCACCCCTACGCAGGAAGAATCGCCCCTATTATTTAAGAAGGCTTTCAATTCTTCTTCGCCCCTGGTCTCCGCCCACAAACGCAAACCCCTCACCTTGAAGTGAAGCACTTTCATTCTTTGGAAATTTCGCGACTCTTCGAATTCAGCAGAAACCTTAATTGGAACATTGTCGGATTCCACTAAACATGGCTGCGAACGCTTCGTGGCAACCCCAAGAGGAAGGTTTTAAAGAGATCTGTGGTTTGTTGGAGCAGCAAATTTCTCATTCTTCTTCTGCTGACAAGTCTCAGATTTGGCAGCAACTACAGCACTATTCCCAGTTCCCTGACTTCAACAATTACCTAGCTTTTATTCTTGCTCGTGCTGAGGTACTAACCAATTGCCCAAATAGCCGACTTAGAGTGCTAAATATTGTTTGATTGAATAGTTATTGGCTTAATTCAGTGGGGGGTTTTTTTCAGTAGTAACGAGCTCTTATATTGCTTTTGTTCGGGTTGATGTCATGGAGTGTTGTAGTAGATTGATTCTAAACATAATTTAGATTGATAAAGGTGATGCTTAGTGGGACTTGGCAAAATAGCTGTCAATGTAAAATGTTCATAGGTAGGTTAATTGAAGATGTCCTCTCCCAGGGGAAGGAACGATCTAGATACAGTTTACATTTTATCTGTTATTTTATCTATTGATTCGTCGCCTAGGATGGGACATCAAGTTGAGCTGGAGATTTCATAACTAGTGGGAAAAGTTGATCTTGAGAGCTTCACTATTGCTTGCAAGTTGCATCACAACTTTTCACCAAATATATTCATCTGTATCATTATTTACGTTGACCATCTAGCTCATGTTATCAATTCCAAAAGTCTAAATAGACAAGCCTAGCAAGATTTTCTCGAATCATTCAAATGCTCTCTAAGCAACCTATTCCATCTAATAGGATAAGACTTGGTTTGTTGTTGATGTTGTCTTCAGATGGCCCCTACAATCATACTGTTTAAATTCACTTTGCATGGCATGTTTAACATGATTTGGTCATTAAATTTGTCAACAATAACTCTTGCATAAGTCTATGGTCTATAGTTTCCATAGACTGATGGAACTCTGGATCTCGGGTTGATATTTATGCCACTGTTTTTCAATAAAGAAAAAAAACATTAGTTATGTGCTAAGGATATTTGGCCTCTGAACAGGGAAAATCTGTGGAGATTCGACAAGCTGCAGGTCTACTTCTGAAAAATAACCTCAGAACTGCTTATAAATCTATGCTTCCTGCATACCAGCAATATGTCAAATCAGAGTTGCTGCCTTGTCTTGGAGCAGCTGATAGGCACATTAGGTCTACAGTGGGAACCATTATTAGTGTTATTATTCAGCTAGGAGGAGTTTTGGGCTGGCCTGAGTTGTTGCAAGCCCTTGTAAATTGCTTGGACAGTAATGACCTAAATCACATGGAAGGTGCTATGGATGCTTTGTCCAAGGTATGTTCTGCAATCTGCGTCGTGGAGGCACTATATATTTGCTTAAATTTCCCTTTTGATCTAAAATATCTTTAAGAAAATAAATGTTATGTTATTATGTTTAAAGCGTATATGATTTACTCCATGGAATTTATGGACCATGGTGTTGATAGAACTCATCCTGTTGATAAATTTCTGATAATTATTGGTAGCATGACAACTTTGACAGGGATGTAATAAAACACAGTACGGTAGGCTATTTCAGGTTAATGTATTCCTAGAAAATATATTAGCATGGCTTATATTGGTGTACGCCTTTGAAATTTTGTTGTAACAAATACATACACAAACACACACCCTAAATTTACAACACCAACATAATTTGTATAAGCATTAGTATTGAAAATGAAGAAAGCAATGTAAGCTTAGCTTAGTTTATGGGACAGTGGAAGAAAGTATTGATGTTAACACTAAACTCATGCTTTGATTGGTTAAGTAGAGAGATAGAAAAGGATATACAGAAGAAAGAGATAAAAAGAAAAAAAACAATCATTCAGATGAGATTCAATCAGTAAGGGAAACTACTCCTTACTATAGTTTTTTCTACCTTGCCCTCCTATTCTGTTTTGAGGTTTGTGGGATTAGTGCAGCAGATCCAAGGGAGTTGCCCCAACATGGAGACTGAAATGAAAAATGATATTTATTTCCTTTCCCCTTTTGCTGACTATTCCGCCTCCGCGGATGTCTTACTGTCTTCTTTCCTTCCTCTCCTGATGCTGATTCAAAGAAATGAGATGAAAGCTTGGCAGCTTGAGAATAGAAAGGCTTATCTTTTGTATGTCAAAATTTCCAGTGTATAATTTCTTCAAATATTAGCTTGTTCTTTGTTATAGACTGATACATCTAATACAGTTGGAAACTTAGGGGAGGGAGAGAGGTTGTATGTGTTGGATCTCTCATTGGTTGGAAAGACTTCTGCCTCAGCAATTCTTAACCTTCTAATTTTATTGATGGACCTGTTTTTAACACTATAATATTTACTGAGCAATGCAGATCTGTGAGGATATTCCTCAAGTGCTTGATTCGGACATTCCTGGGTTAGCAGAACGCCCTATAAATATATTTCTACCCAGATTGTTTCGGGTACCATAAAATATTCTCATTCTCTATTGTCTTGTTCCACATCTTTCAGCTATTTCTTGATGTGTTTTTTTATTGCTTTGCCTAAAATCCTTTTATATTTGTTGGTTTTGTTTGACAGTTTTTCCAATCACCTCATGCCTCATTAAGAAAGCTTGCATTGGGTTCTGTAAATCAGTACATTATGTTGATGCCCGCGGTATGTAGTATGATAATTATAATCTCAGTTCTCATGATATGATTCCAATATTTGGAATTGATGTCAGCCATCCTTTTTTATTTGTAGGCTTTGTATGCATCAATGGATCAATATCTTCAAGGTTTGTTTATTCTTGCAAATGACACTGCTGCAGAAGTGCGGAAATTGGTAAGTTGTTGTAGACTTATTGTTCATAGGCAAGCATCTGATGGGGCTGCAAAAATTTGTTTCCAAGTATTATGATAGTTAATTAGTTACTATTCAGCTCGTTACAAAGGGATTGGAATTCAGTTCTATCACTCATAGGGTGTTTTTTGGTTTTTATGTTACCTTTTTGTCCTTTTCTTTGAGGATAGATTATCCTCTT
Organism: Saraca asoca; assembly: GCA_026873985.1. Taxonomy (NCBI): domain Eukaryota; kingdom Viridiplantae; phylum Streptophyta; class Magnoliopsida; order Fabales; family Fabaceae; genus Saraca; species Saraca asoca. Next base: position 6,093 of record JANHAO010015302.1, on the reverse strand, counting down.
TTCATGTATTGTTCTTCTTTCCTTCAATAAAATCTTCCTTTTATACATAAAACAAATTATTAAACTTGTTATTACTGCCTTTAATTGTGGATAGTTGAAGTTAATGTCTTATGATGAGGAACTTTATCATCTGTTATTTGTTCCATTGAGTTAATGCTGCTTGTTCATGGGGACTACACTTTTGCTTGAGAGCTGCTATCTCTTTCCACTATGGATGTGGACTCGTGTTTGCTTAATATTATCACTGTCTTTTAATCAAGCATTGCTGCTTTTGCTTCTTCCATTTGATTCGTCAAAGTTAGACTACAGGATGCTATTATGATCATTTTTGGAGGTATTGTTTATCATTCTGGTTGCCACTGATAAGCAGGTTTGTGCGGCATTCGTTCAGCTAATTGAAGTCCGTCCATCTTTCTTAGAGGTGGGTTTCTGGTCCAGACTCATTATGCTTTTCTTATCTTGGTTGATTATGGTCTTTGTTTTGTTCTCTTTTTCAAATACTGCATCTTAAATTGGTTGGTTTTCTTTTATATCCATCTCACAACTATTTATTTTTGTTTCAAATTTATTTTTATTTCTTTAAAACTAACATTTTCTCTTTTAAACCTCCTCTTGCTTAACCCAATTGCTAACTATACTGCAGCCACATCTGAAGAATGTGATTGAATACATGTTACAAGTCAACAAGGACACAGATGATGAAGTGGCTCTTGAAGCCTGTGAATTTTGGTACTACTTACTTGTGAAGTTATTGTTCAGTTGCTGGAATTCATTTAGTAGATTCTGGATATTGTAGGAGATAGTTGGAATTATCAGGAAATTATATTTTGAACCTCTATTTCTTCTAGCTCAAAAGTGGGGGAGGGGTCGGGTTGTATCATTTATTCTGAGGTAGAATGTACCTTGTATAGTGTCAAACTTACAAATTTGGTGCATAAATTTTAATCTTATCAAATCCATCAGACTTCAAATTTAATCAAGTTCTTGTAAGAACTCACATTACTGACTAGTCCAATTTTGTTGCACATGGCCATTCTGATGAGTTTTGCTAACATGTCCAAGCAACTCCAATAACAAACCAAGACATCTAATTACATATACCATCCTAGGAGCTTTTCTGTCATACTCTTTTTCCTGAAAGAAAATTTTTTATGATGATTGCAGGTCAGCATATTGTGATGCTCAACTGCCACCAGAATACTTGAGAGAATTTTTACCTCGTCTAATTCCAGTAAATCTAGTTGTTTTATTTTATAACTGCTTTACCTTGAGAGATTGTAATTTTAAACTTACTCGTTTCATCTTTGCAGTTATTGTTGTCAAACATGGTTTATGCAGATGATGATGAATCACTTATTGAGGCTGAGGTTTTCTTCTTAATATTTCTTGTTTGTGGTTGATTTTCTAAGTTTCAATTAACTCATTGATTATTCTTGGCTTGATGTTTTTACATTATCTCTTTCAGGAAGATGGTTCACAACCTGATCGAGATCAGGTTTTTAATACTTTATGCTTTTGAGTTGCTGGGATTTCTTCTGTTTTTGCCATGTCATTTTTTTTTTTTTTGATTTATATGATCTGCATTACAGGATCTTAAACCACGATTTCATGCATCAAGATTTCATGGATCAGATGATGTAGATGATGATGTATGTCATTGTGTATTTGCTTTCATGATTGGTCATTGATTTGGTTAATTTATTTTATTCTGTTGGTTAACATTTTCATAGCTTCTTGAGAACTTGTTTATTTATTTCTTATATTTACAGGATGATGATGTCGTCAACACCTGGAATTTACGGAAATGCAGTGCAGCTGCTTTAGATAATCTCTCAAATGTGTTTGGAGATGAGATACTTCCAAATATGATGCCTATTGTTCAGGTGGTTAAGCTGCTTCTTGTGGTTTATTAGGTGTATAAGCACAAATTATAATAATGCCTAGAGAACAAGTTTCTGTGAACTGATCTGTAAATTAAAAAGTGAACTGTTTCAAGTAGTTATGGGTTACAGCTTTCATTTTTATGACATTAGTGGCCATAACTTTTTGTTTTTGTTGACTGACGTCAGTGTGAAGATTAAGATGCCATGTGTTTTAAGGAGTTGCTTCTAGATACTGACCTTATAAACTTCTCCGCAAACTAAATGTGCTTTCCAAGAATATATTATTATTTAAGAATCTGTGCAGGCCAAGTTGACAACCAGTGGTGATGATGTTTGGAAAGAAAGGGAAGCTGCTGTCTTGGCTCTTGGTGCTATAGGCGAGGGTTGCATTAATGGTCTTTATCCTCTTTTGACTGAGGTATTTTTTGCTGTTTGGTTCTGATGAAACCTTAATTCTGTAGCAGATGGCTTAGTTATGAAGTTTTACTTGTATTGGAGTTGCATTAAGCTATTTATTTTCAGTATATTCTATTTATGATTACAGTACACAATTATTTTAGAAGTTGTTTGGTTGACAAAAAGTTATGTGAGAAGTGTAACTTCCTGGAAAGTAGCAAATGGATGTATTGTTTGGTTAATTACTAATTCGCAAAATGGGGAAGTAGGACTTCTCAGTAAGTTGCTTACTTACCCTCCCTTGGACAAGAAGAACTTCCTGCAGTAACTTTTAATTCCCATTGTCAAGCAAACAACTTTGGGTATTTTCCGGGAAGTTCATAAGGGATTTTACATCCTGGGACACAGGAAGTCCTTCCTGTGTGAACCAAATGACCCGTTAGTTTTATTTCATGTTCATGCATACTCTGTTTCTGGCTTGTGCTGCAGCCTTGTTCTAACTTGACTAGTGATTGTTGCTAGATATTTTCCGTTAAGTACTACTACTCCTATTCTAAAAAATACCATCATTTCTTGATCCAGCTTGCTTCATGCTGTTGTTCTTTGTCTTCCTTTTGATTCTGATTTTTACAGTGTACACACAACAACCAAGCCTATCCTACATGGATCATTTGGCACTATTGTGATCTGTCAAAGATCATATCTTTAGTAATGCCATTTGAAATCATTTTTGTTGGTTTCTTCCAAAGTTTTCATGGGTCTTCCTCTACCTCATTTAAATGGATAATCCTTCAATAAATTCACCTTTCTTATTGGGGCATGCATTGGCCTGCTTCTCTAAAGTCCAAACTACCTCCAGTGTGTTTCCGTCATTTTTTTCATTAATTGGTGCTACTACAACTCTCTCTCTCTAAAGCATTCATTTCTAATCTTATTTTTTCTTGTATTCCCATATATCCACGTCAGCATACTTTCATTTTGTTGCACACATGCTTTAAATAAATTAATTGTTATTTGATCCTAGTGCTGATTTTGTGGATGAATTGAAGTCACCTGTTCTTAAAAAGTGGGATAATGGTTTGACCAGATTTAACCATATACTCTTTATAACTTGTGGTCTTAAGGAGTCTGGCTTTGTGTTCTAATTTATTTCTTTCTTCTGCTTAACTGTTGATGTAAGAGGATCTTTAAGCTTCATTTTTAGTGTTGCTTGTATTTCTCACCAACACATCAAATATGAAGTCTTTCATTATTCTGCATTGTAGATTGTGGCATTTCTTATCCCTTTGCTAGATGATAAGTTTCCTCTGATACGAAGCATTTCATGCTGGACAATCTCTCGTTTTAGCAAATTTATTGTTCAGGTATGTGTTTATTTTTACTTGACAGTTGTTATTTCTTCAGACCTTCACTCCAATGCCTTCAAAATTGTCACCTGTAAAGTTCAATAAAAGCTCACTGCTTAGAAAAATTCTGTATATTTATGTACTACATATTGTATATATGTAAGTTGATGTAACGTGAAAATTGTTGGATTATACTTTGCTGGATTGTCTGAAACCGACAAAATTGTGGGCTAGTTTTTCATTAATTTCTTTCTGTTGATATATGCGTTCACTAATTCATAGTTGAATAGATGTATTTGAACTTCGGTGAATAAATCCTCATCTGCCCAGAAAGATCATTTTAATTAAAGGCTTTTCCTTTTTCTTTGGCTCCTTCCTTGATATGTTCTGTCTGAAGGATCTTTTTAATTGAATGCTGATGCTTTATTCTGTTAGGGCACTGGACATCAAAAAGGTTATGAGCAATTTGATACCGTCCTTATGGGTCTTTTACGAAGAATTTTGGACAATAATAAGCGGGTGCAAGAGGCAGCATGTTCAGCGTTTGCAACTCTGGAAGAGGTTCTGCCCTACATTTCGCTTTCATATCTCCGTAATCCATATAGAAGCCATTCAGTGAATGCATTATATGTTTAATATGATCTTATCTCGAGGTGTTATACTTGTTGACAGGAGGCTGCAGAAGAGTTGGCACCACGCTTAGAAATTATACTAAAGCACCTAATGACTGCATTTGGGAAATATCAGGTTATTTTATGGGGTTTTGATTGCACTATAATACATAATTACTGTTATGTTTCATGCAAAATGAAGCCAAGTATTTATATGAAGTCTGCCTCTTTGTTGTTATTCAATTTCATATTCACCATTTCGCTATGCTTGATTGTAATTTCCTTTTTATACTTCAGAGACGGAACCTGAGAATTGTCTATGATGCTATAGGAACTCTAGCTGAAGCTGTTGGAGGTGAATTAAATCAGGTATGTCATTGTTGCTGATGATGATCCTTTATTTAACAACCCCTTACTCAATTGAAAGTTATCTATTTTCTGCCAAGTATTTGTCAGAATATATAATCAAAAGTTTGTGCTCATCCTTTCTGTTGCGAAGGCATTTCTATATCAACTAAATATATCCTTGCTTTGCAGCCTGTTTTTCTTGACATTCTGATGCCACCATTAATTGAAAAGTGGCAGCAACTTTCAAATTCTGACAAAGATCTTTTCCCGTTACTGGAGTGCTTCACGTCCATCTCTCATGTATGTATCTTTTTTTTCTTGTATTTTATCCCAAGAAGAAAAGTGATCTCAATTTTCCTGTGACCTTTGTGATGTTATTTACTTTTGAATCCATTTATCATATGTGAATTGTTTTGGCTTTTCAGTTCTATCTGCCCCCCCCCCCCAAAAAAAAAAAAAAAATCACATGTGAGCATGGTTCAATACAAGTATGGTGGTAGACCTGTAACCCCCCGGTTGTCTTCTCGTACAATAAATTCCTTAACAATGAAAATTGATTTTAATAAGTGGCTCCTGGGACTTTGATGATGATGTTATTACTTTTTAAAGAATTTATGATAATGATGTGTACATTTTTAATACTAGTATGCTGGTAAACTCGTAAATGCTGGGGTTACTTGTTGATAAAAAAATCTTCTTATATTATCGAAGAAAAACATAATAGTAGTTGGTGGAAGATTAAAGTATTGCACTGGAACATGTGCTGTGTTGTTTCCGCATCTGTGCAGAAGACCCTGGGTAAATGATTTGGACTCTTGGAGACACATATGGTTCTCTCCATGCTTAAGAAGTTATCAAAAACAGAGAATATGCTATTATGTTGACAAAACAATCTCTGTTATTCATGATGCTTTGTATAGGCTGCGAGTCTGTGGATGTATCGTCATTTGCATTTCTTTATTTTGATGCAGAACTACTCTTTTTTATTAGAACTGTTCTAATTTATTTGTTTCAGGCATTGGGTCCTGGATTCTCTCAATTTGCTGAACCTGTATTTAGGAGATGCATAAATATAATCCAGACACAACAATTTGCAAAGGTGCTGGCTGCTTTGACTAAGTTGATCTTGTAGAATTTTTTTTTTATTATCTTAACATACTTGAATATTACCTTTGGGCCAGCTTCTAGTTGTCAATGCCTGTAGATTTTGCAGTATTGAGTATTTGTTTTATTGGGATAGTCTTATGGTGAAGTAATCAGTCTATTAATGCAAGAACTTGTATTGTTTTTGCTTGATTTTCATAGTTTATTATTGCCTAGTACATTACTAAAGCCGGGTGTGTCCATGTGAAGCCTCAACAATATCATGAATTATGAGACAGCTTGTTTTCTGCTGTGGGTGCATTTGTTTTTATTATTTACCTATGTTAAGAATATAATTAGGGTTTGTGTTGGGGAAAAAGTAGAGAGAGATAGAGAAGATATTATTATGAAGTTGTGCTCTATAAT
>JANHAO010015301.1:0-14894 GCA_026873985.1 Saraca asoca | reverse complement strand
GGGGGGGGGGGGGTTCTTTTGGGTACTTTTCTTATGCATGGTACTGTATCCAGACACTATGTTTACAAGCAACCATGTGAAGTACAGCAATTTATGCAGTGAATACAAAGTGAGGCAGTGCATCAGGAGATAGAATTGACTAAAAGGACGGATTTATGTTTCTTAGGATATAGAACACATGGGGCACCAAAAATGGTTATACGAGGGAGACATGGCTCATTTTGTTTTTCTCCAAGTGAAATCCTCATATGCTAATTGACGGATGACTGCTAATTAAGTCATTTTCGATCAGTCCTTCTCTTTATTTGGAGTAGATAAGTAGATTAAAATTCAGGAGTTGGAATGTAGAATAGGATGCTACATTTCAATGCATTTTACTGGTTTTTTTTGGGACTTTAAGTAATTTTAGCTTCTAGATCACAATTGTAATATACACACAATACTGTGTATAATATTGTAGTTGCATTGGTCCTGTAATTACGATTTCCTTAATTTTATCTTTTACTGTATACCACTGCAATTTAGAATTTTAAAGATTTTTTAATCTTTCAAAATCATTGATAACAATATTTGACCTAAAATATAGATAATACAGCAAAAATCTTGTGATTTAGAGTATAATTTTATTGGCACTATAGAGGGTTTTGATGGTGCAAGGCAGCAAAATGAGCAGTTGAATAGAGTAAATGTTGATCAAGTGAAATGAGCTGTTGAATAGAGTGAACTTAGATCAAAAAGTTATGAACTAGTTCTAATTGCAAGTCATTCACGTTACCATGACTTGACTTTTCAGTTTAATTACAGGAGAATTCTTTTAATATTTCATTCATAAATTACACTCACTTTTATTTAAGTTTAATATAATTATATTTATACTTTTTTCATTATTAGAAATATATATTTACATCCTTTATATATATATATATATATATATATTCCTTTCTTTCTATTTTTATATTCCAGCAAAAATAAAAGAGATGAATATACATTTTTAAAAATAAAAATGATATGAATAATATATTACATTAAACTTAAGCGGAAATAAATGTAATTTAGCCTTCTATTTTTATTTATCAGCTGTCCTCCAAATAACACACTGAATAGATTATTATAATTCTTTTATAAAAAAATTATAATTTTTTATATAAAATCTTACAACTTCATTAAAATTGTAATTTTTTCATAAAAATATGAAAATTTTCTAAATTTTTTGTTGTAATTTTGAATAATAAAATTATAATTTTTTTTATATATTTATTACATGTAAAATCTATATACAATTATAATCCTCATCTTGCACCATCATTATCCATCCAAATCTCTCACAATATTCAAACCAAAATCAACCACATTAAATCATTGTTTATCACTATTAATTTCGCATCTATTTCCAGGGGATCAAAGAGTATGTCATCGTCTTCCTCGCTTGCAATGGCTCTTATGGTAGCTTTTTCTTTTACAACGGCACAATCCTCTTCTTCGATTGCTCATTTTCTTTTCTCCAATCTATTTGACATTGTGTTGCGGGTTGGCTCATTAAGGAATTGGATCTAGACGTCAATGCATTAGGTAACATTTCCACTTAACTAAATTTTAGAAGCATGAAATGAAATGGTTGGGACCGATTGGAATAGATATGGCTGGTTGAAATTTTAAGCTTCACTTCATAATAGTCATTGATTCAATGGGCCAGTTATACCCCCTGAAAAAGGGCTCGAGCATAATAGTCTGTCCCTTTGTCCTTTTATGTTTGAATTGTGCGAGCAATTTCTGATTGTAATAGGGTGAATATCTTTCTACCAAGAATACACAAGAGGCCATGTGAGCATTTATATATGTCAGTAATTAAACATCTGATTAAATTTTCAAAGACGATAGAATTAAATAGAAATAATCAATTTCTTCATTAAAAGTAGTTCATAAGAAAAAATATGATTTCCCCACCTAGTTTTTAAAACCTTATGCACCCCTACAAATTTTAAAAACCTTGGGCACCCCAAAACTATGTCAACCTCGGTGACTAAATATTTTAATAACTTATTCTCTTAACTTCTACTATGATATTTTTGACAAATGATCATAGGTCGATCACGTGACACATAAAGAGCACATGGTCGATTGGGTCACTAGATTGTTGGTCAATCATTTATGTGTTTTGCATATGATTGATTAGTTAGGAGTAACCAATTCCGCATATGTGACATCTAGCGAAAGGTTTGGTAGCTGGTGACAACTGTGAGCAAGTTGAGGACAATTGTGTTTTTGGAATATTTCGATCATTAAATATTTGTTATGTGGTCGATTCCCGTTAGTCGACCAATCTTTGAGACTATATATAGAGAAAATGTATAAACTTATTCTTTTTATAATCACTTTATTGTTAGAGAGGTCTTGGTGATCACCACCGCTTAGGATACTTGACACTGTGCTAAATCATTCTCCACCATGTTTTAGTCAATCTTCGATAAGGTCTCACACAAGTTTTTATTATTGGTGTCTTTGGCAATCTAACTTGACTACTTTTCTTAGCTTGATTATGTATTTTCCTATTAGCATGCTAAATAGTTGTAATTGATCTTTGAGTCTCTTAATTGTCTATGATCTCTTGTGATCTCCTATAATATCCTGTAATTTCTTGTAATGTTTCAAGATTTATTGTGATCTTTTACAATTTCATGTGATTTTTTGTTTTTTGTTTTTGTGATTTTCCATTGTTGATCCATGAATTTACAAATTAGGTTCGTCCATCATTAAATTTCATACTGATAGAGGATTCTTTGATAGTTGACCACTTTTGTAAAATCTGGTTTAGAAAATTGGCAACTTAAGCATTTCTTGATTCAGGAAATTATAAAAGATTTTTTGAGTTCTTTTGTTATTAGCTTTTTTATTTTTTAGATTATTAAATCAATTAATTAAAGATGCAACATTCGAATCACTGTGCATTATTTCCATGGTCAAGCTCCAATGAATAGGGATCAGTCAATTGTCAAGAAAACGATGAAAATAAAAATCATCCTTTTGTTAGAGAAATAATAAGAGTTCTTGTTCCACAAAACTTTAAAGCTCCAACAAATTTGGAGTCTTATGATGGAACTACTAATCCTTAGGAGCACATCAAAGCTTTCCGTGCTACAATGGTCTTCTTAGGTGCACCAGATGCAAACATGTGCCGTGCCTTTTACACAATCTCAAAAGAAGCCAATCTTTGTTGATTTCTGGGATTAAAGCCCAACTCAGTTGGAAAATTTAGAGAATTGGTTGATCAATTTTTAGCCAATTTTGCTACTTTTAGAGTCCATAAAAAGACCAGTGCATCTTTGATAAACATTAGGCAAGGAAAAAAATTAAATTTCTCAAACAATATATTGGTCTGTTCAACCAAGCAATCTAGGAGATTAAGAATTTGCAAGAAGAAGTGGTTGTACATTCCATCTTGGTCAATCTACGCCCAGTGATTTCTAAAATTCCCTAGTTAAAAAGCCCATGGAATCTATAACTAAGTTTCTTGCATAGTTCATTAACTTTATTAATGTGAAGGAGGTTAAATCTACAAAGAGCCAATTTGAAACGCGTTTTGATGATCGACCAAGGGAAAATCGATAAAGGGATGATTGATCTGGTGGTCCGAAGCCAAGATTTAGTGAGTATATGTTGTTAAATGCTTCCATGAAAAAAATAATGGATGATGTAAAGGTCTTAAAGCTGCTAAATTTGCCATTAGAAAATAACACATGCCCTCTCATTCGGGAAATAAGAAGTTCTACAAATACTACAAAGATTGGTCTCACAATACCAATGAGTTTGTTACACTAAAAAATGAAATTGAAGATCTGATTAGAAAGGGAAATGTATAGCAATATAAGAAGTATGATTGGCCACAAAATAAACAACCATACCAAGCATGAAATAACTAGAACAAGCGAGATCAATCTCGCTCTCATTCATACTCACCTAATACTAAACTAACTGACAAAAGGAAAAAAGTTATGAAAAAACTTGAACTCATAAGGGTGGTAAAAATCATAAAGGGGGGTGTTGCTAGAGAAGGAACTTTCAATAATGCTAAAAAATGACATTTATGGTTGATAATGATTGTAGAGAGCAAAAAGTTGAAAGTGTAAGAACCTACCATCTCTTTCTCAAAAAAAGACTATGTTCTACTCTTTGATAGGCACCATAAGATCTAATGGTAATCATTACTACAGCCCAAAATTATTCAGTAAAAAGGATTTTGGTGGATCAATGAAGTTTAGTGAATATTCTATATGGTCATGCAACTATTGCTCTTCATATTTCCAAGGCTAATATAAAACAATATTAGGGTAACTTGATTAGATTTCCAAGCAAACGGGTTTTAATAGAAGGGTCAATCAAACTAAAAGTCACACATGGGAGATGGCCTTAGGTTACCAATTTAGATTTAGAATTTTTTGTTATAAACATACCAAATAAGACATACAATGCTATCCTTGGTCAGACTTCCCTAACACGGGCTAAGGCTATAGTGTTTACTAATCACTTCCTCATGAAATTCTTGACTCCAAACAAGGTGGGGCAAGTCAAAACTAATCAAGTTATGGTTAGGAGATATTATATTAGTAGTTTAGAGACTAGAGAATGCTCAAAGGGGAAGCAAAAAGCAAAAAAGGAATCACAAACGATCGATCTGGTTCAAAAAAAGATTGATGATTGCAAATTGATAAGTGCAAAGTCAATTGATCTATAAGAGGATGGCAAAGAATGAAACCCAAAGCCCAAATTCAAAATAAAGGAAATAAAGTTGTTTTGAGAAGGATAGCAATCAAATAGTTAAGGTTGGGAAAAGCTCATCAATAGAATTCCAATTAAGATTAATTGATATTCTCAGGAGATATCCAGAGTTTGTTATAGGAGATTTTCGGTCTTAGTTGAATAGGCTAACAAGGGCCCAATGGAGGGTGGGTCCAATTCTAGAAAGGCCCAGATCATTCAAAGGATACTAAGGTCATGTAGAAGGGACACTGGCTCGCTAGTTGTGAGCTCAAGATGAGAGAAAAGACATGAAGTAGGAGTCCAAGCTCGCTAAGTGGGATTAACCCCAGGTCACTGGATGAATGAGTCACATCTTCAGAGCCAGCTTATGGGGCCAAGAGTCACATAACACTTGTCTTGGTTGCAAATAAGTGACCTCCAGCCTGAGGTATAGTATAGGTCCAATCGAAAGTCAAAAGCACATCCTCCTAGCCAGCAAGCTAGCTTCCAATGTGAGACACCCACCTACAAACCTCAGATAATAGAGTTTAAGCTGTTTGTACATAATTATTACATGATGTAATTGATGTACAAATTGGGAAATTCCCATTGTGACCTCCTATACTTCTATAAATAAGGAGAAATTCCATTGTAAAAGGGACTTCCAAGGGGATATATGCGGAAGCTCTACTAAAATATGGAAAGAAGGGCCCATGTATTATAATTCAGCCAGTCTGAATAGTGAAACCATCGTTTAAGAACTAATACAATCAGCGTGGACGTAGGGGCTAAACTGGCCTTAGCTGAACCATGATAAAAACACTCCTGGTGTCTATTCTTCCCCCTTTCTCATTCTTTCCTTTGCTCATTCATTCACACGCCTGAAACTCACTATTTAGGTGTTGGCTAAGATTTAGGTCCTCTGAATTAGATTTTATCGTTAACAGAGTTATTTGTATGGACTGCTATTGGCATGCTTGGAATTGGCCTAAAGGTTGTCTATCACAAGCTTGCTCTTATTCTCTCAATCAAATTGATACAACAACAAAAAAAGGCTCTATTGCCTTGAAAGGTTAGGCGCAGTCAAAATTGAAGTTAATAAGTTGCTAAAAGCAAATTTTATAAGCAAAATCCCTCATACTACTTGGTTATCCAATGTTATGATGGTGAAAAAATCAATTCGAAGCTAAAGGATATGTGTAGATTTTATGGATCTAAATAAAGCCTCTCCAAAATATTCATGTTTGATTCTAAACATTGATAGCCTAATTAATAAAACATTTGGTTACATGATTTTGAGTTTTTGCAATGCATTTTTAAGTTATAATCAAATTTTGATATGGGTGGAAGACCAGAAGAAGTCTGTGTCCATTAATGATGAAGGGGTGTTTCACTATAAAGTCATGCCTTTTGGCATCAAGAACAATGGTGCAACTTATCAATGCATGATGAACAAGGTCTTTCAGGAACAAATGGGCAAAAAATTAAAGTCTATGTAAATGATACACTAATCAATTCGACTGACCTATTTAGCCTTCTGACTGATATTGAAGAATTTTTTTTTGTAATGAAGAAAAACCAAATGAGGATAAACTCTAATAAATGTGCATTTGGAGTCAAAATTGGCAAACTTCTTAGATTCATGTTAACTAAAAAGGGGATCAAAGTCAATCCTGTTAAATGTCAAACGATGCTAAACATGAAAAGTCTAACCAACCTAAAAGAAGTTTAATAGTTGTATGGTCAGATCACAGCCTTTTGTGTTTCATGTCGAGGTGATTTCTTACTTTCTTTAAAGTTAACATGTCTATATGTAAGGCATTGTTCCCTAAAAATCATATATGGATACCATAAATTGATAGATAATTACCTACTGTTCTACAAAATCCTAAAACTTAAAGGAATTTAAATGGGATGACACTTGCAAAGAAGCATCCTCATCCATTTTTCCAAGACCAAAGGTTAAGAAAACATTATACCTTTATTTGGTAGCTACTAATGAAGCAATAGGGTCGGTCTAAATTAGAGAAGAGAAAAGTGAGCAAAAGCCAATCTATTATACTAACAGAGCTTTATATGGACCCAAACTCAGATATCAAAAGCTTGAAAAGTTGGCATTTGCCTTGCTAATGTCTTCAAGAAAATTGAACCCATATTTTCGATCATATTAAATGCTTGTACAAACAGACTAACCTATTTGGCAAGTCTTACAAACTGGAGGGTTAGTAGCTTAGTTAGTCAAGCTATCAAAGTATGGGTTAATTTACAAGCCAATGAGAGTAATTAAAGCCTGGGGTAGTAGTAGGTTGTTATATGTATAAAAGTGGTCTTGCAAGGACGAAATCCCCAAGCACAACGAAGATCAAGTCCCTTGCTTCAACGAGAAGCCTCCGGTAGGTTTCGCTTCGCCCATCAGAAAGCGGCAATAGCGAAGTACCCCTAACACCAACCCCACCTCGCTCATCGTAATACAACGACGCTGCGAGGGGATTCGGATACCTTTCATGAAATAGCCTCCCCTACGAGGGATGGTCTAGCGAAGAAATTACGAGACCAGATCGTTGACTAGCCGATCACTCTGTTCAAGTCCGTTTCCTTGCTATAGCAATGCCCAGCTTGATGCAACAGAACCTACGACACCTCCCGAGCTGAGGATTCTCACTCGGGATGCTCAAGTATCTCGCTTGGGATAACAACTCCAAGCATCAGACGTCAACTGGTTCAGGCCTACCGCCAACCTAAGAAGACCATTTAGCAGCCTACTTTCTGTAGTAGTCGAGTTGTAGCCCCTTTTGCTGTCTTTTCTTATTTATAGTTTGATGTAACACCACTGTAGCTAGTAATTAATGCATGTAACTCCTCTTTCCTTTATAAATAAGATTACATTGTTAGAAGGAGGAGGAGGAGTCTTGTAAGCAAAAACTCTACAAATTACTTTCAACACATTAGTAAAAGCTCCGCCATGGACGTAGGGTCCAGTGCTACCCAGATTTGGCTGAACCACGTTAAACGTGTTGTTTCTCTTTCTCTTCTTCCTCTTGGTCCTTTCTCTCCTACACTTTGGAAGCAGCATTGGTTCCCTGAATTCCTCTCCGTTGGCTGAAGTTCGAGTCCCTAATACGAACCGAATTTCATCGTTAACATTTTGGCGCCATCTATGGGGACCTTTTGCTTCTTGAAGTTTCTGTTACAGCCTAACCATGGCTAGAGGAAGAACAACTTGGAGCTCCACAGTTCCAGTTTCTCAGCAACACATCGCTACGGTTGAAACTCAAGAGGCTCAAATGCCCGATCAGTCCCGATCGGTACTCGAAAACACAGTCAGAGAGTTGGCTGAGACTGTCAAGGTGCTTGCTCAGGCACAAGCACAAAATACTCAAAGACAAGAAGAGGTCATGGCACAACTCTAACAGCTTCATGAGGAGGCTCAGAGAGAAGTCTGCGACGATCATGACAGCCAGTGACTGGGGGGCTTGAGCGAGCAGAAAGCTCAACCCCTTAGCGCGAAGATCAGTCTCCAGCAATGGAAGAGGTTCTCCAGAGACTGAAATAGCTAGAGAAGTGCCCACAACCTCAAAGCAATCAACCTCGCTATGAGGAGACCTCACCATTTTTCACAGAGATCGAGAAGCAACCTCTCCCGTAGAAGCTTAAAGTGCCCGTTATCCCACTGTACAACGAGAATAGCGATCCAAGTGACCACCTGAACGTGTTTAATACTCAAATGGACCTCCAGACGATCGATCCCTTAGTGAAGTGCCACGTCTTCCTCACCATGCTAGGGGCAATACCCCGTGCTTGGTTCAGGCGCCTCCCTGCGTGCAGCACCGGCAGCTGGGAGGAGTGCCAGCAGAAATTCATTGACCAATACCGGGCACTGAAGAAGCAACTTGCGCCTCCTTACCACCTTGCAATGATTTTTCAGAGCAAGGACGAGCCGCTTAAAGACTATATAACCTGATTCAGGCACGAGGATAACTCCGTGGAGAATCCCTTGGATGAAATATTCTAACAGCCATCTCAACGAGACTCCGTAAAGACGGCAAGTTGTACAAGAGTCTCTATAAGTCCCCCACTTGAGATCTTGCTGAATTCTATGATCGGACGACCAAGCAAATAAGATGGGAAGAAACCTTCAGAAAGGAGGAACCTAAGCACAAAGCGGGCCATAGCGGTCCCACCACGGGTAAAAGGAGGAGTAATGAGAGTTACAACAATCCCACTCCTCATCCTACAAAGAAAGCAAAACCTTAGCGACTCGAAGGCTGCTTTGAGAGCTATAGCATCCTATCAGACACATAGGATAAAATCTTTATTGCAGAAAGGCATAACGAGGACTTCGGAAGGTCCACGCCAATGAGGGTACCCACCAAATCTAGAGACTAAAGCAGATTTTGCGCTTACCACAACGAGGCTGGGCACACCACCTCAGAGTGCCACGCACTAAAAAATGCCATTGAACGCCTCATCAGAATGGGTCGACTATAGGATTATGTGGCAGGACCACCCGGGCAGCGCGCTCAACAGCCTCAATGAGTTATCACTAGAGCCTGAGCCCTTCCTCTGAACCATATTTTGATCCTGTAATGCTCAATTGTACTAGTCACTATGTGCTAAATGAATGAAAGTTGTCGATTGGCTAGATGCTATTTAGACAAAGGAGTTTTCACTCCACTCTTACAATTCCACTACAGCAAATGATTTTCACCTCGCTACAGTACTCGTTATAGCGAACGGTCTTCACCTCGCTATAGTATTCACTATAGTGAATGATTTTCACCTCACTACAACATTATAGCGAATGATTTTTATCTTGCTACAGCATTACAGCAAATGATTTTCACCTCGCTATAGTACTCGCTACAGCGAACGGTCTTCACCTTGCTACAGTATTCACTACAATGAATGGTTTTCACCTTACTACAGCATTACAGTGAATGATTTTCACCTCGCTACAGCATTACAGCAAATGGTTTTCACCTTGCTGCAACAAAAACTCAAAACAACACCCAAGGGTAAGACAACCCCTGAGCCTACCTTGTGGTTATGAAAACTCAAATAAAAAACTCAGTGAATGATTTTTATCTCACCATTACTGAAACGAAATCATCACCCGCAGCTTTCATGCGGATGAGTCTGTCGCAGCTTTCATGCAGATAAATTTCTCACAACTCTTATGTAGACGTATCTCTTATATCTCAAACTAGATCTCTCGAGCTCAGCTCACTCGCGACCCCTCTCTCACTTACAACGAGCTAAGAGAAAAATGAAGCACAGCCGGTTGGCTGAGGAAAAGTTCTCATTAATCATCAAAAGCTTACGTACAGCATCATTACAGTATCTGAAAGAAGAAAAACTCATACAGCAAAAAAAAAAGACCTCGACCAGCTACGCAATAGTACATCAGGGGGAAAAGACTGAAAGCCTGGCACTACGATTCCTGCAAAAAAGCAGCTAAAAAGTCAGCTACCGATTGTTAGGTCTGCAGAAGAGTAGCAGCCCAAGAGTTCCTCTTGCTTATTCCTCTAACACATCCTCTTGAGCCACACACAGTAAATTAAAAAGTCATAGAAGCTGGTTGGCCAGGCAGCAACACCACATGCAACGGCCAAAGAAGGTGGCCAAAAGTCACTGGGAGAACTCGTAGAAGCCCGCCAGGCGAATCCTACGCCAGAGCCACATGCAACGGGCTATCCATGTCTCCCACCCCTCTGCAACAAGCCATCCATGTCTCACCAAGCTTCGCCAGAAGCCAAGACACTAAGATAACAATGGCTTTTCAGTCTCCTCCATCAAGTCTCTTTGGGATGAAAGGAAAGAATGCCCCAAGGTATAAATAGACCCGCTCAGCCCTTTGAGGAATCTAGAGAAAATCTGGTCTGATCTTCATCCAACGGTCTGAAATGAGGGCGATGCCAAGCCAACGGCCAAAAATGGCAAACAGGGAAAGCATAGCCTAAAGTAGAACTGGAAGATATTTGACAAGACATCTCGATCAAAGAAGGACACTAACTGGAGATATGAATCAAGCCTTGAAAACTTACAACTCCCGATCCGCAAAGCAAATCGAGAGTTGGGGGGTTTATGTTATATGTATAAAAGTGGCCTCACAAGGATGAAATCCCCGAGCGTAATGGAGATCAAGTCCCTCGCTTTGATGAGAAGCCTTCGGTAGGTTTTGCTTTGCCCATTAGAAAGCGGCAACAGTGAAGTACCCCTAACACCAGCCCCACCTCACTCGTTGTAATACAACGACGCTGCGAGGGGATCCGGATACCTTCTACGAAATAGCCTCCCCCGCGAGGGATAGTTTAGTGAAGAAATTATGAGACCGGATCATCGACTAGTCGATCACTCCATTCAAGCCCACTTTCTCGCTACAGCAATGCCCAGCTCACTGCAGTAGAACCCGCAACACCCCCCGATCTAAGGATTCCCTCTCGACATGCTCAAGTATCTCGCTTGGGATAAAAACTCCAAGCATCGGACGTCAACTGGTTCAGGCCTACCACTAACCTAGGGAGACCATTTAGCAGCCTACTTTCTGCAGTAGTCAGGTTGTAGCACCTTTTGCTGTCTTTTCTTATTTATAATTTAATTTAACACCACTGTAGCTAGTAATTAATGCATGTAACTCCTTCTTCCTTCATAAATAGGATTACGTTGTTAGAAGGAGGAGGAGGAGTCTTGTAAGCAAAAACTCTACAAATTACTTTCAACACATTAGTAAAAGCTATGATGTGGATGTAGGATCTGGTGCCGCCCGGATTTGGCTGAACTACATTAAACGTGTTATTTCTCTTTCCCTTCTTCCTCTTAGTCCTTTCTCTCCTATACTTCGGAAGCAGTATTGATTCCCTGAACTCCTCTCCGTTGGCTGAAGTTTGAGTCCTCAATACGAACCAAATTTCATCGTTAACATAGATTTTGTCATTGAGGTAACCAAAATTGATCAAAGGGAAAATGTTTCAAAAGATCAGCCTTATGAGTGGATATTGTATACGGGTTGAATCCTCTAATAAGATGTGAAGTGGTGCACGGGTTATCCATAAAGGATTAGATGAATAATAATTGAATACGCACTGAACTTTGACTTTTGAACAACACATAATCAAGCCAAATATGAAGCATTAATTGTTGGTTTAAAACTAGCAAAAGAGTTTGGAGCCAATATTATAATTGCAAAGAGTGATTCACAACTCATGGTTAGGCAAATTAATAGGACTTATAAGACTAAGGTTCCATGCTTCATCAAATATACTGAGAAAGCAAGAGTTGTGATATCCGACTTTGGAAATTTTAAGCTAGAATAAATCCTCCTAAGTGAGAATGATTGGGTAAATGCTTTATCCAAATTAGTGAGTACAAAAGGAACTGCCAACAATTAGTTTATCTTACAGTCAACAATTGATCAACCAAGCATAAAAGAAGAGAAAATGATGCAGATTGATTGGTCATTCTCTTCCATGGATCCCATCAAGGCATACCTGAAAGACCAATCACTTCTGGATGACCAAATAACAACAGAAAGGATAAAGAAGTGAACTATTCCTTACCTAGAAAATGATCAATTACATAAGCGAGGATTTTTGTTATTTATGTTTTAATGTTTGTATTTAGATGAGGTTAATTATGTGTTAAGAAAGCTACATGAAGGAGTATGAGGTAGTCATATGGCTAGGACAACCCTTACTTAAAAAGCTCTATGATTAGGATGTTAGTGGCTGACCATGAAAAAAAATGCTTTAGATTTCCTAGGATGTCTCCCAGTTGCCCCCAAATAGTTTAAATTTTTAATTGTTGTTAATGATTATTTTACTAGGTGGGTTGAAGTTGAACCTCTAGCCACTATAACTACTTGTACAACTCATAAACTCATTTAGAAGTCCATTGTATGCATATATGGCATTCCTCATGCACTAATGACTGATAATTACGCATAATTCACAAGTGATATCTTCAAGAAATTCTGCCAAGGTCTCGAAATAGTGTAAAAATTTACTTTTGTTGAGCATTTATAAACAAATGGACAAGTTGAATTGATGAATTGAATCCTCTATGATGGTTTGAAAAAGTGCCTAGACTAATCAAAATGTTCGTGGGTTGAGGAATCACCTAGCTTTCTCTAGTTCTACAAGACTACTACTCAAACAACTATAGGGGAACCACTTTTCCATCTTATGTTTGATCATAAAGCTCTTTTCCCTATTGAAATTAGAGAAGCAAGTGACTAAAGGGAAATTTTGATGAAAAATGAATGACAATTCACTCTTAGAAAATCTTAATATGCTTAAGGAAGATTTGGAGATGGCTCATAGTTGATCAATAGCTTACAAGCAAAGTTGGCAAAGTACGATAATAAGAGAGTAAAATAGCAAGGCTTTGATGTAGGTTCTTTGGTATAGAGAAAGGCATATGGTCCACAGAAAGAGATTGAAGATGGAAAAATAGCAACAAACTAGGAAGGTCCTTAACAAGTAATTGGTAGCTTAGGAAATGGTGTATATTGCTTGGAAACAATTGATGGAAAAAAAAACTCCCTACGTCTTGGAATGCTATATAATTAAAAAAGTACCATGTTCAATTGATTAGTTGATAGAATATGGGAGTTTGGTCAATCGATCATGGATTAGGAAAACTCAAACGAGATTCTTTCCCAATGTTAGTTGATTTGTATTACAATCTTTAGACCTCCATTATGGATGAATAAAGATGGTTAGTTTTGTCTCAATATGGATTTTCTTCTTCACTCATAAAAGTTCCTTATGGGAGGGTGAATTGTGAGATTGGCATTGCTAAATAAAAGAGAGCCATTAGCTCTAATTTTGATCGATCCTAATGATCAAATTACCTTATAACAAGTTCGAATCGATTAACACCTCTCGCTCCTTTGCCAGTGTTCTTGACATTCACTCCATCCTCAAGTGCAAGATCTTTAATGTCTTTGTATTTGTCTAGCTAGTCAAGTCTTTATAAAGATATTTTACTTGATCAATAGCCAAGTCAAATCCTACCCCTAAGGAATCCATAACTAACTTTTATCTCTTGGTTGCCAACTCTTCCAAAGAAGCTTTCTCGATCTCAACCAGCTCAGCTTTCTTTTTCCATTTGTCCCAATTAGCCTTCATAACATCAAAATCAGCTTTTATCTTTTCCAAAGCTGAATTACTATTTTGAGCTTCTTTCAAAGCATTGGCAGTACTATTTTCCAGTACCATGACCTTCTTGGTCGACTATTTGATGGCTGAATTTTTATTCTTGATTGTTTTCTCCAGTTCTTCAACTTCTTTTGTTATTCAATCGAATAAGTATTTGTCTTTTTGACAGTTTTCAACATAAAACTTCTCATACTTCACAATTTCATCGTGAGCCATAAGCAAACAAGCTAATTGATTAGGGCTTTGGGTGATCATGTGATTGGACAAATTTACCAGGCCATTGGATCGAATTTCCTTTGTCAAACTTGTGACATAGTTAGGAAATAAGAGCTGACCCCAGCTAAAGCCAATGTAATTATTGCATCATGCTAATTTTTATTATTTTTAAACAAACTAATCTTGTTGACTTAAATACTATACTTAACATTTTTGGGAAATATCAGAACTAATTTCCCTTCTCTATGTGATCAAGATGAGCAATGAGAAAATAAAGAGAGTAAGTGAAGAAGAAATAACATCGAGATTTTAACGTGGAAAACCCTTTTAAAGTGAAAGAAAAAACCACGAGATCTTATGATCCAAAAAGAGTCTCCACTATGAAGTAGGATTATAATGATTTTTTTGATACAAGAGTTCCTCTCAATCTCACCTAACAAGGATGGTTTTCAATATCAAACTCAATTCTCACCAAGTATGGTAGTAATCTAAAATATCTTTTTCTCTCTCTCTCTCTCTCTCTCTTGAAGAGGATTACAAAAACTCACTCTTACTCTATCACTCTTGGAGATGAACTTGCTTACTTCTACTCCTCACAAGTCCCCCCTTATATAGTGGAGGGTTATGGCTTCATCCATGAATGAGATAGTGGAAACTAATTGTTTCTCATATTTCAAAGAAACCTTGAAAAAGCAATCTCCATTTTTCTAAGATGATTGTGATAGTTTCAATAGTCAAAGAGAAGTTCCAAGACCTTGGAACCTCCATTTTTCATTTCCCATGCAT